>JARQOD010000436.1:0-153505 GCA_033576555.1 Oophaga sylvatica | reverse complement strand
TGTCCTCTAGTGCCCCCTAAAAGATTCAAGAGGTTATTTTGAATCTTCGTACTTCAGGAGAAAAGGGAAAACATGTTAAAACTAAAAGCGGGGCCCCAAATGGCCCAATGAATGTAAACATATGTAAAACCAGGGCCATAATTTTTTGTGGGGGTTGTTCAAAGTTAAATTTTTGGGGTTATTCCTGTCCTCTAGTCGCCCCTAACAAGATTAAAAAGGGGTTATTGAATCTTGTATTCAGGAAAACGGAAAACTTTTATAACTGAAGCGGGCCCAAGGCACAATGAATTGAAACACTAGTCAAACCACGGGCCAAAAACTTTTGTCGGGTTGTTAAAGTTAAAATTTTTGGGTTTTTTTTCTGTCCTTAGTTTCCTAACAAGATTAAAAGAGGTTTTTTCGAATCTGTGTATTCGGAGAAAAGGGAAAATTTTATAAATAAAAGCAGCCAAGGGCACCAATGAATGTGAACACTATGTCAAACCACGGGGCCATAACTTTTGCGGGTTTTTAAAAATTTGAATTTTTGGGGTTTTTCCTGCTCCTCTTGTCGTCCCTAACAAATTTCAAGAGGTTGATTTAATTTTTCGTACTTCAGGAGAAAAACGGAAAACTGTATAACTGAAGCGGCCCAAAATGGCCCAAGAATGTGAACACTATGTCAAACACTGGCCATAACTTTGTAGGTTGTTAAAAGTTGAAATTTTTTTGGGGTTATTCCTGCCCCTTTTGTCCCAAAAAATTCAAAAGGTTTTTGAATCTGTCGTATTCAGGAAAAACGGAAAAAACATGAAAAACAAAGCAGGCCCAAGGGGGAAAAATGAAGTGAAACCTTGTCAAACCAGGGCCCATAATTTTGTCAGGGTTTTCAAAGTTAAAATTTTTGGGTTATTCCTGTCCTTAGTCTCCCTAAAAAATTCAAAAGTTGATTTAAAATCTTCGTACTTAGGGGGAAAACGGAAAATGTTAAATGAACAGGCCAATGGCAAAAATTAAATGGAAACACTTGCCCAAAACCCCGGGCCAAAATTTTTTTAGGGTTGTTAAAAGTTAAAATTTTTTGGGTTTTCTCTCCCTAGGTCCCAAACAAAATTCAAAGGGGTTATTTAAAACGTCGTCTTCAGGAGAAAACGAAAAACATTTTTAAAATGAAGCAGCCCAAGGACAAATGAATGTAAAAACCTTGTCAAACCACTGGCCATAACTTTGTCGGGTTGTTTAAAATTTGAAATTTTTGGTTTTCCTGCCCTTTAGTTCCCTAAAAAGATTCAAAATTGGTTGAATTCGTATTCGGGGGGAAAAGAAAAAATGTTATAACTGAACGGGCCCCAAGGCCCAAATGAATGTGAAACACTATTCAAAACCACGGGCCCTTTTCTCAGGGTGGTCCAAAAAAAAAACCCCCCCTAACAAGATTCAAAGCGGTTGAGTTCGAGTCTGTCGTACTTCAGGAGGAAAACGGAAAACATGTTATAACTTAAGCAGGCCCAATGGCACCAATGAATGTGAAACACTATGTCAAACGTTGGCCATAACTTTTCTCAGGGTGGTCCAAGTTGAAATTTTTGGGTGATTTCTGCTCCTCTAGTCGTCCCTAACAAGATTCAAAGCGGTTGAGTTCGAGTCTGTCGTACTTCAGGAGGAAAACGGAAAACATGTTATAACTTAAGCAGGCCCAATGGCACCAATGAATGTGAAACACTATGTCAAACCGTTGGCCATAACTTTTCTCAGGGTGGTCCAAAGTTGAAATTTTTGGGTGATTTCTGCTCCTCTAGTCGTCCCTAACAAGATTCAAAGCGGTTGAGTTCGAGTCTGTCGTACTTCAGGAGAAAACGGAAACATGTTATAACTTAAGCAGGCCAATGGCACCAATGAATGTGAAACACTATGTCAAACCGTTGGCCATAACTTTTCTCAGGGTGGTCCAAAGTTGAAATTTTTGGGTGATTTCTGCTCCTCTAGTCGTCCCTAACAAGATTCAAAGCGGTTGAGTTCGAGTCTGTCGTACTTCAGGAGAAAACGGGAAAACATGTTATAACTTAAGCAGGCCCAATGGCACCAATGAATGTGAAACACTATGTCAAACCGTTGGCCATAACTTTTTCAGGTGTCCAAAGTTGAAATTTTTGGGTGATTTCTGCTCCTTAGTCGTCCTAACAAGATTCAAAGCGGTTGAGTTCGAGTCTGTCGTACTTCAGGAGAAACGGAAAACTGTTATAACTTAAGCAGGCCCAATGGCACCAATGAATGTGAAACACTATGTCAAACGTTGGCATAACTTTTCTCAGGGTGGTCCAAAGTTGAAATTTTGGGTGATTTCTGCTCCTTAGTCGTCCTAACAAGATTCAAAGCGGTTGAGTTCGGTCTGTCGTACTTCAGGAGAAAACGGAAAACATGTTATAACTTAAGCAGGCCCATGGCACCAATGAATGTGAAACACTTGTCAAACGTTGGCCATAACTTTTCTCAGGGTGGTCCAAAGTTGAAATTTTTGGGTGATTTCTGCTCCTCTAGTCGTCCCTAACAAGATTCAAAGCGGTTGAGTTGAGTCTGTCGTACTTCAGGAGAAAACGGAAAACATGTTATAACTTAAGCAGGCCAATGGCACAATGAATGTGAAACACTATGTCAAACGTTGGCCATAACTTTCTCAGGGTGGTCAAAGTTGAAATTTTTGGGTGATTTCTGCTCCTCTAGTCGTCCCTAACAAGATTCAAAGCGGTTGGTTCGAGTCTGTCGTACTTCAGGAGAAACGGAAAACATGTTATAACTTAAGCAGGCCCAATGGCACCAATGAATGTGAAACACTATGTCAAACCGTTGGCATAACTTTTCTCAGGGTGGTCCAAAGTTGAAATTTTTGGGTGATTTCTGCTCCTCTAGTGTCCCTAACAAGATTCAAAGCGGTTGAGTTCGAGTCTGTCGTACTTCAGGAGAAACGGAAAACATGTTATACTTAAGCAGGCCAATGGCACCAATGATGTGAAACACTATGTCAAACCGTTGGCCATACTTTTCTCAGGGTGGTCCAAAGTTGAATTTTTGGGTGATTTCTGCTCTCTAGTCGTCCCTAACAAGATTCAAAGCGGTTGAGTTCGAGTCTGTCGTACTTCAGGAGAAAACGGAAAACATGTTATAACTTAAGAGGCCCAATGGCACCAATGAATGTGAAACACTATGTCAAACCGTTGGCCATAACTTTTCTCAGGGTGGTCCAAAGTTGAAATTTTGGGTGATTTTGCTCTCTAGTGTCCCTAACAAGATTCAAAGCGGTTGAGTTCGAGTTGTCGTACTTCAGGAGAAAACGGAAAACATGTTATAACTTAAGCAGGCCAATGGCACCAATGAATGTGAAACACTATGTCAAACGTTGGCCATAACTTTTCTCAGGGTGGTCCAAAGTTGAAATTTTGGGTGATTTCTGCTCCTCTAGTCGTCCCTAACAAGATTCAAGCGGTTGAGTTCGAGTCTGTCGTACTTCAGGAGAAAACGGAAAACATGTTATAACTTAAGCAGCCAATGGCACCAATGAATGTGAAACACTATGTCAAACCGTTGGCATAATTTTTCAGGGTGGTCCAAAGTTGAAATTTTTGGGTGATTTCTGCTCTCTAGTCGTCCCTAAAAGATTCAAAGCGGTTGAGTTCGAGTCTGTCGTACTTCAGGAGGAAAACGGAAAACATGTTATAACTTAAGCAGGCCCAATGGCACCAATGAATGTGAAACACTATGTCAAACCGTTGGCCATAACTTTTCTCAGGGTGGTCCAAAGTTGAATTTTTGGGTGATTTTGCTCCTCTAGTCGTCCTAACAAGATTCAAGCGGTTGAGTTCGAGTCTGTCGTACTTCAGGAGAAAACGGAAACATGTTATAACTTAAGCAGGCCCAATGGCACCAATGAATGTGAACACTATGTCAAACCGTTGGCCATAACTTTTCTCAGGGTGGTCCAAAGTTGAAATTTTTGGGTGATTTCTGCTCCTTAGTCGTCCCTAACAAGATTCAAAGCGGTTGAGTTCGAGTCTGTCGTACTTCAGGAGAAAACGGAAAACATGTTTAACTTAAGCAGGCCCAATGGCACCAATGAATGTGAAACACTATGTCAAACGTTGGCCATAACTTTTCTCGGGTGGTCCAAAGTTGAAATTTTTGGGTGATTTCTGCTCCTCTAGTCGTCCTAACAAGATTCAAAGCGGTTGAGTTCGAGTCTGTCGTACTTCAGGAGAAAACGGAAAAATGTTATAACTTAAGCAGGCCCAATGGCACCAATGAATGTGAAACACTATGTCAAACGTTGGCCATAACTTTTCTCAGGGTGTCCAAAGTTGAAATTTTTGGGTGATTTTGCTCCTCTAGTCGTCCCTAACAAGATTCAAAGCGGTTGAGTTCGAGTCTGTCGTACTTCAGGAGAAACGGAAACATGTTATAACTTAAGTTCGAGTCTGTCGTACTTCAGGAGGAAAACGGAAAACATGTTATAACTTAAGCAGGCCCAATGGCACCAATGAATGTGAAACACTATGTCAAACCGTTGGCCATAACTTTTCTCAGGGTGGTCCAAAGTTGAAATTTTTGGGTGATTTCTGCTCCTCTAGTCGTCCCTAACAAGATTCAAAGCGGTTGAGTTCGAGTCTGTCGTACTTCAGGAGAAAACGGAAAACATGTTATAACTTTTTCCAAATACTTTTATTGAACATTTTTTAAACATAACAGTAATATATAAACATTTTTTAGAACTAGATATTAATGTCTACAATACTTCTAAATAAACTAATTCTATCCTATACTATTTTAAACTTAACAGTAATATCAGAAAATTTTAAAAGCAGTCAACTATCAAATATATACATTCAGAAAATCATAAGAGGGATTTACCTATACCATATAACCGAGTTTTGTTATAGAGAGAGTCAAACTTCTGATTTGTTAATTGTAGCTAGAAATAAAGTCGTTCCAAGACTTCCATCTTTTTTCAAATGTGTCAAAGTAGTTATTAGCAATCGCATGGCTTTGTTCGTATAAGTGATGCAATTTCATTTTATCCAAGATATCATTTAGTTTAGGAGTATTATCTTCTTTCCAATGCATCGCAATTGCATTCTTAGTTATTAATAACAAATGAATAATTGTAGATTTAAAAGATGAGTCTATTTCTTCGAGATCAATTGAGAGTAATGCCATTTGAGGCAAAAGTAAAATTTTTTGTTTAGTGATTTTATTAATCACTTCTGAAATTTCAATCCATAATGGTTTTATCTTAATACAATCCCAGAAAATATGTATCAAGTTTCCAGTTGCCCACAATTTCTCCAACATTCTGGGGATTTTCCTGGATATATTCTAGCTAATTTTACCGGAGTAAAGTACCATCTAGATATACTTTTATAAAATGATTCGTGAAGCGAAATACAAATATTCGAGGAATATGTATCTTTCAAAGCTTGATACCATTTTTCCAAAGGGATAGTCATATTCAAATCAGTTTCCCATTATTCATATACAATGTTTTTTCCATTTTGTCCTCAAGATACAAAGATTTATAAATATTCTTTGAGTTCCAATGAATTTTAACTTCTGGGTTGCTTATTAGTATACTAGTTGATACTGTCAAATATGATTTTTTCCTCTTGTATTTAAGAATTGTTTTCTTTAGTCTTGCGTATAGTTTCATATCTTGAGAAGTAAATTTAAAATTGTTAATTAAGTCTTCATTTTTTTAAATTGTTCCCCATCATATATATCAATTACTTTTGTTATCCTATGTTCTTTCCATGTAAGTGGTATATCTTTGTTTATAATTCGACCAAAAATTCCCAAAGAAATATTTTTAATTTGTTCAAATCTCAAATTCTCTTTTTCTGTATTTGTGTTTTTGATAAACATTTCCAAGCATCTAATGTTGCTGTAATAGTCGGGGTATAATCATCCAGAGCTCTAGTCGATGTTAAATTATCTATTAATAGTTTTGATAAGGGGATATTATTATTATAATATTTTTCTATTTCCATCCAAATAGGGTTTGAGTCTTCTGTTAACCATACTCTAGATTGTTTTATTAAATTTGTATGGAAGTATCTAACCAAATCAGGTAAAGCCAGTCCTCCTTCTGTCTTATCCCTTGCAAGGGTCTTAAAAGCGATCCTGGCTGTTTTATTATTCCAGACAAACCTATTAAGAGTAGATTGGAGTTTTCTTATTAATCTTAAGGGTATCCCTAAGGGTATTGCCCTAAAAATATATAAAATTTTTGGAAGTATAAATAATTTAATCAGTACTATTCTTCCAACCCAGGAAACTTCAAATTTAGAGTAACTACTCAATTCTTCTTGAGTAGATTTGGTTATATTTTGCATATTTAAATCTATTGTCTTCTTATTATCTCTTGTTATTAAAATTCCCAAATAAGTAAAGCCTCCCTTTCCCACTCAAATTGAGCCATTTTTTTTATTTTTTTAGTTAATTTTTCCTCTAAAAAAAATCTAATATCTTAGATTTGTTTTCATTGATCTTATAGAAAGAAACTTTTGTAAATTGCTCAAAAATCAGAAGAATTTCTTTAATAGACTCCATAGGGTCAGATAAACTAAGTAAGATGTCGTCTGCGAAAAGGCTTATTTTTATTCTGATTTTCCTATTTTGATACCCTTAATTTTCTGACTTGATCTAATGGCTTCAGCAATGGGTTCCATTATTAAAGCAAAAAGGAGTGGTGAAAGGGGGCAACCTTGTCGTGTTCCATTAGAAATTTTTATTTTTTTAGAGATATGTTGTTTGTATATATTCTTGCCGATGGTGATGAATATAATGCCATTATCATTTTAACTATTATTTTAGTAAACCCAAACTTATGCAATGTCGCTTCTAAAAACTCCCAACTGACCCTATCAAAGGCTTTTTCTGCGTCTAAAGCCAAAATTATTGATGGGATTTTGTTCTTTTTAATAAAGTGTATTAAATCTAGAGTTTTCCTAGTTCCATCGCTCGTCTGGCGTCCTTCCACAAAACCCATCTGATCTTTATGAATAATAGATGGTAATATTTTCTTTAGTCTATTCGCATTATTTTTGAATAAATTTTTAAATCTGAATTTATCAGAAAAATGGGTCTGTAATTCTTGATCAGTTCTAAATCTCCTTTAGGTTTAGGTAAAATGACAATATTTGCTTGTAACATTTCCTCTGGGAATTCCCTACTAATGAAGCTTTATTAAACAATTGTACTAAATGTGGAGTTAGTTCTGTTGCAAATAGTTTATAGTACTCATTATTATATCCATCCGGTCCAGGAGATTTTTTTACGTTTAATGATTTTATTACTTCCAATACCTCCATTGTTGAGAAAGGAGCTATCAATTCCAAATTTTGTTTTCCGAAATTTTTGGTAAATTTATATGGGATAAAAAAGAATCTATTTTCCTCCTATCTGGGATCTCCAAATTTTGATCTTCTTTAAGGTTATATAAAGAGGAATAATATTCAGCGAATATATCAACTATTTGTTTTGGATGTTCTATAATATTTCCTTGATGCTTGATTTTATTTATCCTGCTTTTACCCTCGCCATTTTGAACTTTTGAGCCATTAATTTCGTTGGTTTATTAAAGGAAGAATAGTAATTTCCTTTCATACTGCTTGCGAATTTTTCATATTCACTGAAAAGAGCTTCACGAAGACTGGTTCTTAATTTGAGTATTTCCAAATGAATTTCCTGGGAAGGTTGTCTCAAACTCTGTTGTATATCTTCCTTATTTTTAAGTTCTGTCTGGTATTTCTCTATTAGGTCTTTCTTTACTTTTTTCTTCTTGTATGCTAGATGAATTAAGATCCCTCTAATCACTGCCTTATGGGCATTCCAAAGTACAAACGGACATATATTGTCTTTATTATTTTCTAAAAAATAATTTTTGATTGCCAATGCTATTTCCTTGTTAATTTTAGGATCATTAATAAGTGAAGTATTACACTTCCATAAAAAATCTGTACCCCCAGGTCTACCCAATTCTATTTCGCATATCATAGGAGAATGATCTGAATAAGATCTAGGAAGAATGTCAACTTTTTGAATTGAGAAATTGAGAATGAATCTGTTAAAACTTAAATCTATTCGAGAAAAAGATTTATGAACATCAGAATAAAAAGTAAATTCTTTAGAGACGTATTTATGCATCTGAAGACATCTAAATACTCATTTGCTAAAATCCAGTTTTTTAATTCTGGTGACTTTGATCTTGTAGAAGAAGTGGAATCCATTGCGCTATTTGGTACAATATTAAAGTCGCCAATAAGGACAATATTTCCTTTTTTTGTTTCTTGAATTTTTTCTTGTAAATTATTAAAAAATCGCATCTGGCCATTGTGTGGAGCGTATAAAATTTACTATAGTAATCAACTGGTTATTTACTTTGCATGTAATTATTATATATCTTCCTTCAGAATCTGAATATTGATTAATTAAATCGAATGAAATTGTATTTTTTATTAATACTATTACTCCGGCTTTCTTTTTGATATTTAATGAATTAAAATTATGTGGAAAATTTTTATTCTCCATTTTTTGATGTCCCTCTTTCGCCAACTTGACCTCTTGTAAGCATACAATATCTGCCTTTGATTTTTTTATTTCCCTCCATACATAATGTCTTTTGACAGGACTTTCAATCCTCTTACATTTATTGACAAAATCTTAACCATAATTTCTAAATTCCACTAACTTATTTAATATAAACAAACAATAAAATAAATAACAAAATAGTAACTGCGGTAATAAAATAGAAGAATCTAGCCTTGCTAGATATTCTTCGCCAATGAGAAAGTTCGTGATAAAGCTCAAGCAAAATTGTTCATACAAAATCAAGATCTATTAGACTTTTTCATCCTGGATTATCTCCCTCCGAACTCAATGATGATATGAAAGATTTTCCATCTTGTGGTGAAGTGATTGTTTTAATTTTCCCTTTATGCATAATTAGTAATTTTGTTGGGAATCCCCATCTATACCCCACACCTTTATCTCTCAATATTTTGGTTATCTCATTGTAGCTTTTCCTTTGCTGCATTGTTTCCTTTGATAAATCCGCAAATGATTTGATGTGGTCATATGGTTGTGGAAGCTTCCCTTTTGCTTTCATGTAGTTTAAGAATTTTTCTTTAGTTGAGTAATAATGAAATTTAAATATTACATCTCTCGGTACATCAGCTCGAATAAAACTTGGTCGGGAAGTCTATGAGCCCTATCAATCATAATTCTATTTTTGGTACAGAGAGGTAGTATTTTTGTTAAGATATCCTTGATATAACCCTGGAGATCATCTTGTTTATTGATTCAGAGATCCCCCTCAATTTTAAATTGCTACGTCTATCTCTGTCTTCAAGATCCACTACCTTATTTCTCAAAATTGTACCTCTTTTCGGGTATCCTCTTGATGTTTTTGTGATAGTTCAGATTTTTTTTCCAATACTTCTACTCTTTTTTCTGTCTTGTCTATTTTAACATTAATTTTTTCAATATCAGATTTAAGAAGAGTAACATTTTCCTTCATAGTAGCTACTAAGCTATCTTTGAGCGCCGTAATTATATCTCTAACAAATACTTCTGAAACTCCCTTTTCCGTTGCTGGAAATTTTTCAAATTTACTCTGAGCATCGGTCCTTCTAATTCTGTCTCTATTCTAGGTCTGTTTTTTTCTGGACTACATGACGGAGATTCATCCTGTGTCCCATCATCAGTAAATAACAGGGTAGATCCCCTCTCCCCTTAGTTATTCCCCTTTTAGTTTTCTTTGTTATGTTGCTATTAGATTCTTGTGATATATCCATTTCTTCCTTATCCTTGATTATATTATCAAGTTCCTCCATCATTAATTTAGTAGGATCTCCCTTTTGACCTATAGAGTATTTCCCTAAATGAGGGGATTGCGGAGGACTGACACAAAAAGCTTCATCAAATCAGTATTATCAGGATCTGCCAGTATTTTTGATGCAGATCTGTCTCTCTGTTGTTTTGGTCTATTATTATTTTTTTGACTCATTGCTACAAAATATTTTTTTAAATCTTTGTTTAATTATTATTAATTATTTATATAACTAACAGCTATAAATATCTCTATACCTATATTAGTTTTACAAATCCTTTAACAGTTTTATAATTAGTACAAAAAAACAGAACCTCATTAATAACAAAGTAAAATATCAATAAAGATTATGATCAATTATTTTTATCTATTTTTATAAATATCCCAATGATAAATATAGTAGTTTTATAATTAAAGCCGCTTTTCTAATGTCAGTGCTTAATCTCTTATATAAAGCTCTATTTATGTTAAAACGAAATCTAAGCTGCTCTAAGAGTTTCATCAAAATCCATTGATACTATATTAAGTACAATTTCCTATAGTTCTATTTCTATATAGAATATCCTTTAGTGGCTTATTGTTTATTAATAATGAGCTATTAAAGAAAGACTTATTGCTTTTATTCAATTATTTCCTAATTGCAGCTTTATATCTTTCAGATATTCAAAAGGTTTCCCACTAATTAACTTTGTTGTTTCAAGTAGAAAAAGCTTCAATTTTCCGTCTAAATATTATCAAAAAGTTTGCAGTCATAAACAAAGTAGCAACAATTCTCTTTGATTATCCACTTATAGCGCTATAAATTATTATTATACAACTTTTCATAAAAATAGCGCTATTAGGTCTTTAAATTTCTCTTAATATTCTGCAATATTATATCTAAATGAGTCAAAATTTTTACTATCTACTATACGTAATGGATGAAGCTCATCTACCAATTATAAACGTTTATTACATCAAATAATAATCGCTCAAAAGTACTTATACTATACAGAAACCAAATTCCAGCAATATCCTATATTTATAAAGCAGAGAGATCGCTCTCAATGCTTAAGATGTTTCCCCTGTAATTTCCAACAGGATCGCTGGATTTCTTCTTTATTCCAGGTTCAAATGTAGTGTTGCAGTGACCAAATGTTCAAAGATAAAATCCAATTCTTTCAAAATTAGATCAAGCGATTCCAGCAGCTCTCCTCTCCTCCGTGACAGGAGGAATCCAGTTGTCAATCGCAGCTCAGTAGCAATATCATGGACTCAGTGAAATCTTCCTCCTCCAGGGAATTAATCCAAGAATATAGGAATCTTTACAACAATGTTTCCAATAGCACTTTTAGTACTATTATGCAGAATAATTATTTCTCTTTTCCAATGTCAGCGCTCAGGTTTTATATAAAGGAGCTCTATTTAGATTAAAACGAAATCTAAGCCACCTTAAAAAATTCACCAAATCCGATAATACTGTTGTTAAGTACAATTTCTTACAGATCGAATCCAATATATAATATCCTGTAGTGGCTTGTTGTTTAATAATACTAAGCTGTCAAAAAATGAACTTATAGCTTTTAAAACTTCCAAATTTTTATCTGTATATCAATTCACCAGTTCTTCAGATATAACAAACAAAAAAAATGTCTCCTCTATTTAAACTTGTGTATATTCAATAACAAGGATTTCAGAATCCGTCAGAATAGCTTTTATAAACTACAATCTTCAGCAGGATTAGCGGTAGTTCTCTTTATTTATCCAATCAAAGTGCTGAAGATTTTTATGCCAGTTCTGCCTACTAGATAGCGCTATCCAGATTTTTAAGCTCTTTCAGAATTCTGTAAAAAAAATGATTCTAAATGAGCCAGAGACTTCACAGATTTTCTATGAGCAGGGGAGAATCAGCTGTTGATCATAGCGCTATTACTTGCAATACCGCTGCTATTTTCTCCCAATATCTTTTGTTTAACTTAAAGAACTGCTTGTGGCTAGTTACAAATAGCTCAGAAGATACTCACAAATCCAGAGAAATAATCCTACTTGGATCCTAGTACTGTTCCAGAACCAGGACTCCAAGTTCCAGCTGGTCCGATGTTTATAAAGCAGAGAGATCGCTCTCAATGCTAAGGGTATCTCTCCTTTTGTCTCTTATGGAATCGCTGAATTTCCTCTTTGTGCCAAGTTCAGCTGCAGTGCTGCGATGTCCAGTTCTTCCTAAAGGTCACTCCAAGTCTCATAAATCCAGTTTAAGCGATTCCAGCAGCTCTCCTCTCCTCCGTAGGCATGAGGCAATTAGCTGTCAATCAAAGCTCCGTGTTATAAGATACCGCTTCAGTTTTCTTCTTATATCTTCTTACTCCAATAAGGGATTTCCAAGTGCCAGGTATCGATGGACTCAGTAGAATCTTCCCCCTCCAGGGAATTAGGTCCAAGGAAGATGGGAACTTTACAGGGCTCCCAAACAACCGACAAAGATCATAACTCTGGTCCGAGGCTTCGGCTTGTTTTCCTCCTTAAGGCCGCTTTCTAATTCCTTCTTTTAAGTAGATTAAATCCAATAAAATAGTAAATCCAAACGTTCCAAGGGAGTTCAAGGTCCGAAAGGAGTAGTTGTAATCCAAAAATAGTCTTGATAAGTCGCTTATCTTTGTTGCTTTATGCAAAATCTGCAGGAGCTCTGAGCCGAGCGTCTAATCCATTCGGCTGCAAGCCACGCCCCCCAAGATGTTATAACTGAAGCAGGCCCAATGGCACCAATGAATGTGAAACACTATGTCAAACCACTGGCCATAACTTTTGTCAGGGTTGTTCAGTTGAAATTTTTAGGTTATTCCTTCTCCTCTAGTCGTCCTTAACAAGATTCAAAGAGGTTGAGTTCGAATCTGTCGTACTTCAGGAGAAAACGGAGAACATGTTATAACTGAAGCAGGCCCAATGGCACCAATGAATGTGAAACACTATGTCAAATCACTGGCCATAAATTTTGTCAGGGTTGTTCAAAGTTGACATTTTTGGGTTATTCCTGCTCCTCAAGTCGTCCATAACAAGATTCATAGAGGTTGAGTTCGAATCTGTCGTACTTCAGGAGAAAACGGAAAAGATGTTATAACTGAAGCAGGCCCAATGGCACCAATGAATGTGAAACACTATGTCAAACCACTGGCCATAACTTTTGTCAGGGTTGTTCAGTTGAAATTTTTAGATTATTCCTTCTCCTCTAGTCGTCCTTAACAAGATTCAAAGAGGTTGAGTTCGAATCTGTCGTACTTCAGGAGAAAACGGAAAACATGTTATAACTGAAGCAGGCCCAATGGCACCAGTGAATGTGAAACACTATGTCAAACCACTGGCCATAACTTTTGTCAGGGTTGTTCAAAGTTGAAATTTTTGGGTTAATCCGGCTCCTCTAGTCGTCCCTAACAAGATTCAAAGAGGTTGAGTTTGAATCTGTCGTACTTCAGGAGAAAACGGAAAATATGTTATAACTGAAACAGGCCCAATGGCACCAATGAATGTGAAACACTATGTCAAACCACTGGCCATAACTTTTGTCAGGGTTGTTCAGTTGAAATTTTTGGGTTATTCCTGCTCCTCTATTCGTCCCTAACAAGATTCAAAGAGGTTGAGTTTGAATCTGTCGTACTTCAGGAGAAAACGGAAAACATGTTATAACTGAAGCAGGCCCAATGGCACCAATGAATGTGAAACACTATGTCAAACCACTAGCCATAACTTTTGTCAGGGTTGTTCAAAGTTGAAATGTTTGGGTTAATCCTGCTCCTCTAGTCGTCCCTAACAAGATTCAAAGAGGTTGAGTTTGAATCTGTCGTACTTCAGGAGAAAACGGAAAACATGTTATAACTGAAGCAGGCCCAATGGCACCAGTGAATGTGAAACACTATGTCAAACCACTGGCCATAACTTTTGTCAGGGTTGTTCAAAGTTGAAATTTTTGGGTTAATTCTGCTCCTCTAGTCGTCCCTAACAAGATTCAAAGAGGTTGAGTTCGAATCTGTCGTACTTCAGGAGAAAACGGAAAACATGTTATAACTGAAGCAGGCCCAATGGCACCAATGAATGTGAAACACTATGTCAAACCACTGGCCATAACTTTTTTCAGGGTTGTTCAAAGTTGAAATTTTTGGTTATTCCTGCTCCTCTAGTCTTCCCTAATAAGATTCAAAGAGGTTGAGTTCGAATCTGTCGTACTTCAGGAGAAAATGGAAAACATGTTATAACTGAAGCAGGCCCAATGGCACCAATGAATGTGAAACACTATGTCAAACCACTAGCCATAACTTTTGTCAGGGTTGTTCAAAGTTGAAATTTTTGGGTTATTCCTGCTCCTCTAGTCGTCCCTAACAAGATTCAAAGAAGTTGAGTTCGAATCTATCGTACTTCAGGAGAAAACGGAAAACGTGTTATAACTGAAGCAGGCCCAATGGCACCAATGAATGTGAAACACTATGTCAAACCACTGGCCATAACTTTTGTCAGGGTTGTTCAAAGTTGAAATTTTTGGGTTATTCCTGTTCCTCTAGTCGTCCCTAACAAGATTCAAAGAGGTTGAGTTTGAATCTGTTGTACTTCAGGAGAAAACGGAAAATATGTTATAACTGAAGCAGGCCCAATGGCACCAATGAATGTGAAACACTATGTCAAACCACTGGCCATAACTTTTGTCAGGGTTGTTCAGTTGAAATTTTTAGGTTATTCCTGCTCCTCTAGTCGTCCCTAACAAGATTCAAAGAGGTTGAGTTCGAATCTGTCGTACTTCAGGAGAAAACGGAAAACATGTTATAACTGAAGCAGGCCCAATGGCACCAATGAATGTGAAACACTATGTCAAACCACTGGCCATAACTTTTGTCAGGGTTGTTCAAAGTTGAAATTTTTGGGTTATTCCTGCTCCTCTAGTCGTCCCTAACAACATTCAAAGAGGTTGAGTTCGAATCTGTCGTACTTCAGGAGAAAACGGAAAATATGTTATAACTGAAGCAGGCCCAATGGCACCAATGAATGTGAAACACTATGTCAAACCACTGGCCATAACTTTTGTCAGGGTTGTTCAAAGGTGAAATTTTTGGGTTACTCCTGCTCCTCTAGTCGTCCCTAACAAGATTCAAAGAGGTTGAGTTCAAATCTGTCGTACTTCAGGAGAAAATGGAAAACATGTTATAACTGAAGCAGGCCCAATGGCACCAATGAATGTGAAACACTATGTCAAACCACTGGCCATAACTTTTGTCAGGGTTGTTCAAAGTTGAAATTTTTGGGTTATTCCTGCTCCTCTAGTCGTCCCTAACAACATTCAAAGAGGTTGAGTTCGAATCTGTCGTACTTCAGGAGAAAACGGAAAATATGTTATAACTGAAGCAGGCCCAATGGCACCAATGAATGTGAAACACTATGTCAAACCACTGGCCATAACTTTTGTCAGGGTTGTTCAAAGTTGAAATTTTTGGGTTATTCCTGCTCCTCTAGTCATCCCTAACAAGATTCAAAGAGGTTGAGTTTGAATCTGTCGTACTTCAGGAGAAAATGGAAAACATGTTATAACTGAAGCAGGCCCAATGGCACCAATGAATGTGAAACATTATGTCAAACCACTGGCCATAACTTTTGTCAGTGTTGTTCACAGTTGAAATTTTTGGGTTATTCCTGCTCCTCTAGTCGTCCCTAACAAGATTCAAAGAGGTTGAGTTCGAATCTGTCGTACTTCAGGAGAAAACGGAAAACATGTTATAACTGAAGCAGGCCCAATGGCACCAATGAATGTGAAACACTATGTCAAACCACTGGCCATAACTTTTGTCAGGGTTGTTCAAAGTTGAAATTTTTGGGTTATTCCTGCTCCTTAGTCGTCCCTAACAAGATTCAAAGAGGTTGAGTTCGAATCTGTCGTACTTCAGGAGAAAATGGAAAACATGTTATAACTGAAGCAGGCCCAATGGCACCAATGAATGTGAAACACTATGTCAAACCACTGGCCATAACTTTTGTCAGGGTTGTTCAAAGTTGAAATTTTTGGGTTATTCCTGCTCCTCTAGTCGTCCCTAACAAGATTCAAAGAGGTTGAGTTCGAATCTGTCGTACTTCAGGAGAAAAGGAAAACATGTTATAACTGAAGCAGGCCCAATGGCACCAATGAATGTGAAACACTATGTCAAACCACTGGCCATAACTTTTGTCAGGGTTGTTCAAAGTTGAAATTTTTGGGTTATTCCTGCTCCTCTAGTCGTCCCTAACAAGATTCAAAGAGGTTGAGTTCGAATCTGTCGTACTTCAGGAGAAAACGGAAAATATGTTATAACTGAAGCAGGCCCAATGGCACCAATGAATGTGAAACACTATGTCAAACCACTGGCCATAACTTTTGTCAGGGTTGTTCAAAGTTGAAATTTTTGGGTTATTCCTGCTCCTCTAGTCGTCCCTAACAAGATTCAAAGAGGTTGAGTTCGAATCTGTCGTACTTCAGGAGAAAATGGAAAACATGTTATAACTGAAGCAGGCCCAATGGCACCAATGAATGTGAAACACTATGTCAAACCACTGGCCATAACTTTTGTCAGTGTTGTTCAAGTTGAAATTTTTGGGTTTATTCCTGCTCCTCTAGTCGTCCCTAACAAGATTCAAAGAGGTTGAGTTCGAATCTGTCGTACTTCAGGAGAAAACGGAAAACATGTTATAACTGAAGCAGGCCCAATGGCACCAATGAATGTGAAACACTATGTCAAAACCACTGGCCATAACTTTTGTCAGGGTTGTTCAAAGTTGAAATTTTTGGGTTATCATGCTCCTCTAGTCCGTCCATAACAAGATTCAAAGAGGTTGAGTTCGAATCTGTCGTACTTCAGGAGAAAACGGAAAATATGTTATAACTGAAGCAGTCACAATGGCTCCAATGAATGTGAAACACTATGTCAAACCACTGGCCATAACTCTTGTCAGGGTTGTTCAGTTGAAATTATTGGGTTATTCCTGCTCCTTTAGTCGTCCCTAACAAGATTCAAAGAGGTTGAGTTCGAATCTGTCGTACTTCAGGAGAAAACGGAAAACATGTTATAACTGTAACTGAAGCAGGCCCAATGGCACCAATGAATGTGAAACACTATGTCAAACCACTGGCCATAACTTTTGTCAGGGTTGTTCAAAGTTGAAATTTTTGGTTATTCTGCTCCTCTAGTCGTCCCTAACAAGATTCAAAGAGGTTGAGTTCGAATCTGTCGTACTTCAGGAGAAAAGGAAAACATGTTATAACTGAAGCAGGCCCAATGGCACCAATGAATGTGAAACACTATGTCAAACCACTGGCCATAACTTTTGTCAGGGTTGTTCAAAGTTGAAATTTTTGGTTATTCCTGCTCCTCTAGTCGTCCCTAACAAGATTCAAAGAGTTGAGTTCGAATCTGTCGTACTTCAGGAGAAAATGGAAAACATGTTATAACTGAAGCAGGCCCAATGGCACCAATGAATGTGAAACACTATGTCAAACCACTAGGCCATAACTTTTGTCAGGGTTGTTCAAAGTTGAAATTTTTGGGTTATTCCTGCTCCTCTAGTCGTCCCTAACAAGATTCAAAGAAGTTGAGTTTCGAATCTATCGTACTTCAGGAGAAAACGGAAAAACATGTTATAACTGAAGCAGGCCCAATGGCACCAATGAATGTGAAACACTATGTCAAACCACTGGCCATAACTTTTGTCAGGGTTGTTCAAAGTTGAAATTTTTGGGTTATTCCTGCTCCTCTAGTCGTCCCTAACAAGATTCAAAGAGGTTGAGTTTGAATCTGTCGTACTTCAGGAGAAAACGGAAAACATGTTATAACTGAAGCAGGCCCAATGGCACCAATGAATGTGAAACACTATGTCAAACCACTGGCCATAACTTTTGTCAGGGTTGTTCAAAGTTGAAATTTTTGGGTTATTCCTGCTCCTCTAGTCGTCCCTAACAAGATTCAAAGAGGTTGAGTTCGAATCTGTCGTACTTCAGGAGAAAACGGAAAACATGTTATAACTGAAGCAGGCCCAATGGCACCAATGAATGTGAAACACTATGTCAAACCACTGGCCATAACTTTTGTCAGGGTTGTTCAAAGTTGAAATTTTTGGGTTACTCCTGCTCCTCTAGTCGTCCCTAACAAGATTCAAAGAGGTTGAGTTCAAATCTGTCGTACTTCAGGAGAAAAGGAAAACATGTTATAACTGAAGCAGGCCCAATGGCACCAATGAATGTGAAACACTATGTCAAACCACTGGCCATAACTTTTGTCAGGGTTGTTCAAAGTTGAAATTTTTGGGTTATTCCTGCTCCTCTAGTCGTCCCTAACAAGATTCAAAGAGGTTGAGTTCGAATCTGTCGTACTTCAGGAGAAAATGGAAAACATGTTATAACTGAAGCAGGCCCAATGGCACCAATGAATGTGAAACATTATGTCAAACCACTGGCCATAACTTTTGTCAGTGTTGTTCACAGTTGAAATTTTTGGGTTATCCTGCTCCTCTAGTCGTCCCTAACAAGATTCAAAGAGGTTGAGTTCGAATCTGTCGTACTTCAGGAGAAAAGAAAACATGTTATAACTGAAGCAGGCCCAATGGCACCAATGAATGTGAAACACTATGTCAAAACCACTGGCCATAACTTTTGTCAGGGTTGTTCAAAGTTGAAATTTTTGGTGTTGTCCTGCTCCTCTAGTCGTCCCTAACAAGATTCAAAGAGGTTGAGTTCGAATCTGTCGTACTTCAGGAGAAAACGGAAAATATGTTATAACTGAAGCAGTCAAATGGCTCCAATGAATGTGAAACACTATGTCAAACCACTGGCCATAACTCTTGTCAGGGTTGTTCAGTTGAAATTATTGGGTTATTCCTGCTCCTTTAGTCGTCCCTAACAAGATTCAAAGAGGTTGAGTTCGAATCTGTCGTACTTCGGGAGAAAACGGAAAACATGTTATAACTGAAGCAGGTCCAATGGCACCAATGAATGTGAAACACTATGTCAAACCACTGGCCATAACTTTTGTCAGGGTTGTTCAGTTGAAATTTTTGGGTTATTCCTGCTCCTCTAGTCGTCCCTAACAAGATTCGAACAGGTTGAGTTCGAATCTGTGGTACTTCAGGAGAAAACGGAAAACATGTTATAACTAGAGTTGAGCAATACTTTCCGATATCCAAAAATATCGGATCGGAATGGTATCGCCGATACACACAAAATATCGGCGATACCCGATACCGATACCGGAAATCCAATGTAAGTCTATGGGAACAAAATTTTGGAATTAAAAAAAACCCATTCTTGGCTTGTTGGATGATTGTACATGAAGGAAAACAAAAAGAGTAATGTAGAATGTATTGGGGGAGGTTGAGGAGACATTAAAGGCATAGATGTTTAACCCAATCCAATGGAATAGCATTAATAATTTTTTTTTTAAAGACGTTCGGATTGATGAAGAAATTGACAATGTTGTTAACCTTTTTTCTATTTTGGCAAATATGTATGTTTCACAACTTCCATGCTCTTGACCTTTTTAACTTTTGCCACACTTTCACCTTCATAATCTTCAGCAGCATCATCTTTGTCATCTAATTATTCTTCATCTTCACCTTCTTTATCTTCTTCTTAAACTTCTTGTTATTCATCTTTTTGTTAACATTACTCAGATTGTTCTTATTAAACTATTATTCTTCTTCATATTAACCCATAAAGTGTAAAGTATAACCTCTTTCTATGAATTTAATTTCCCTGAATTTAATTTCCATTTAATTTCATTTAATTTCTTAAATAATTCAGGGATGAGAAGAGAAGAGGGTGGAGGCAGCAGGACTTTTTGCAGTACACACAGCAAGGGAACAGCTGACATTAGTGAACCCCAGTAACACAGGAGCAAGTGTTGACTGTGCTAACAGAACTTCCGAGCAACAACTGGCGGTGTTGGAGCCCAGGGTCAAGGAGGGTGTAGGCAGAGGCCTAATATGAGATGTTTGAAGTTAAATTTGGAGTTAGCAGCAAAAATTTTTGCCAGACACCCAGCAGGGGAACAGCAGGCGTTACTGAACCCCACAAACACATCAGCGATTGTTTTGATCTATGCATCCAACACTTCTGATCAGCAACTGGCGTTGTTGAAGCCCAGGGTCAAGAAGGGTTTTAAATTTAAATATTGAGTTATTGCCTTGTTACGTGGCCATTGCAAATGTATGTACTTCAAACTATAAAAAATGAAGTTTTACTAGGACAATAAAATGATGAATTTCAATTCCAATAATAAAAATAAACACCCTTAAAATATAAACGCATATAAGCACATGGCAACAAGAAATGGAACAACACACCACCCAAAATTATTTTTACAAATATAGTGATGTAAATTTATGAATAAAAGTCCATTTTTGTATTTAGGAATGATGCGTAAGGAACGCTATGTTAAACCATAACATAGTGAAGACAATGGATTTTGTAATAGTCACTCATCATCATCATTACAAGAAATCTGTGACAGTCACACAGATTTCAATTATTTCACTCACGAAAATTGTTATTTCGGACAGCATTTATTACATGTCCAGCATGGACTCATCAAAGTGATGAGATGACGCAATAATGTACGATAACAAACAAAAAAAAAATTAAAAAAAAAAAAAAAACATTGTCACAATTTAAGTGGGTGCCTGCAAGTGGAGGTGAAACAAAGGCTACGGATAGCAAAGGTATATACTATGTCTGTTGTAGACAGTGGGCAGCCTCTGATGGGTAATGTCGATGTTATACTGTACGTCAATAAAGGCTGCGGCTGCAATCATGCATTTTTGGCTTGTAGAATGTTGAAGAGGGTAAAAGCATGTCTGGTTGCGCAAGGCTTTATCCTGTAACAATACCTTCCTTGTGTGACGGGTAGGGTAGCGTGTGTCTATTATATGAGTGTCTCTAAAATGTGACTTTACGCAGCCTTATTCTCCCCTAGGGATGCAAAAAATAAGACAGCAGTAATCATTTACTGTATAAAACTTCACCTATGAGCAACAAAACAAGCACGTTCCCTCTTCCGGTTCCTGCGCTGACATGTGAGGAGGGAGTTTGGAGACGCTCCTGAATTTCTCCCAGGTGTCCAAGCATATCGGGCCGATAGGAGAGCATTAAAACCACCCCCGGTCGTGACTTAAATATGGTGAATCGAACCAGTGAAGAACTGTAAGTCGATGCGAACGAATGTGCGATCACATGACACACGTTTATAACCCTTGCTAGACACGAATAACTTTGTAGAATTTTGGAGACACCTGAACCCAGATGGCAGTGAATATTCCTTCTATTCGGTGCCACATGACTCTTGGTCCAGAAGAGATAATATATTGCTATCACAGGAGCTAGTAAGTGGAGTGGAAGAGGCAGATGTGCACAACGTAGCTATATCTGACCACGCGCCCGTATCAGTGACCCTGCCAGATACGGTTCAGATGGGGCCAGACCAAACTTGGCGCTTCTGTCACGGGTGTGTCGCGGCGAAGATCGTCGCGATTGCACACCCTGACTTCGCACAGCTGAGTTTCTGGTGCTGGGTGTTTTTCGGCACTGAGGGAGTTAATTCTTTCTCTCTCGATGCTGGACTGACCAGCCTCGCCCAGCTGCGATTGATGTTTTGTTAATTAGCTTCCTTCTTATACCTGCTGGTCTGCTGGGGAAGTTGTCGGTGAAAGCATTCATTCAGACCAGCAGAGCGGATTGTTTCTGAGAAGACTTAAGCTAAGAGTGCCTGTTGTGGTTTATCCTCTCCTCGCTTATTGTTTATCTCCTTAACCTTTTGTGTTCCTCTGTAGTGGAAGTTTTGTATGCATGGCAGTGTTTTCTTTACCCCTTGTCTGTCTTGTTTATCTTAGACTGTGTGTAAGCTGTGACCTGCCCATTCCCTGTGGTGGTAATCAGGGTCCTTCTCAGGACTAGATTACAGTGGTCAGGGATCTACAGGAGACAGGGTTACGCTGGCGGCCTGGACCTTTGTACCATTAACAGTACCTCCAGGTAGAGGGACTAGTCAGGACCCCAGTTCAGGGTCAGCATAGACCCCGGTCCACCTCTATCCTGAGACAGCGTGACACGTACACAGTATAGACCCACAATACATAGGATATTATGTCAGGTAAGACATTGCTGGCAGATACTATGTATACATGTTGATATTTTCTATTATAGGAAATATAGTATGGTGTCACATTAGATATATGTTACTATCATAGAATATATCTGTTATACGTCGTGACAGCTTCCCTACCTATTTGTTAATGGATGAGAAGTTTCGACATCAGGTGAAGCAATGGTGTTTGGAATATGTAAGTGATAATGGAGATAGTAGGGATAGGCCGGAACTTTTATGGGCAGCAGGGAAGGCATTAATGCGCGTGAAACTAATAGGTTATCAGACAACGCTAAAAAAGAAGATAGCGACAAACTACTCGCATGCTAGCAGGATATTACTCGATAGCTACACGGCAAACAAGACAACTTCATCAACACAGGATAAAAATAGATGTAAGCAGGCTAAGGCTGACTTACACGTATGGGTATATCGACGCGAGAGAAGCAGTAATATGAATTATAGAGCCGATGTATATCGTTATGGTAGCAAATCAGGGAGACTATTAGCACGACTAGCGAAAGGAAATCACATTCGTCATCAACATATTACTGCGTTAACGAATAAACATGGGATCATGAACACAGACCCTCGAAGCATAATCACGATTCCACAAGAATACTACTCAGACTTATATAAGGTGGAACATACGGATAGTGCGGAGGGTCAGACCTTTCTAGATGGAATACGGTTACCATCCTTCACAAACTATCAGCTTCTCCTTTTAAAAAAAACAATTGAGGTGACGGAAGTGACAGCGGCGATAAGTGACTTTAAATCCGGGAAAGCTCCAGGACCTGACGGGTTTACAGCCAAATTATTAAAATTATTGAGTGAGGATATCCCGTCCACATTGGTAGGCACCTTCAATCATATATTGGAGACAGGAGGGTTGCCCATCCATTCAAACATGGCACACATGAAGGTGCTACTAAAACCCAACAAACCTACACATCTGGCTGGATCCTATCGTCCATTCTCACTCATTGACCAGGATATCAAGCTTTTGTCCAGGATCATGGCAGATCGTTTGAGTAGCATTCTTCCTACGCTGATAGGGCCATCACAAGTGGCCTTTGTTACACCAAGATCGCCCATGAATAACATTAGGAAAGTAATAGGAGTTGTAGATAAATATCGTTGTCTGACAACATCGAGTCCTGTCATGCTATCCTTAGATGGCGATAAGGCATTTGATAGGGTGAGCTGAAGTTGGTTGCCAATGGTCCTGGACAAAATTGCCATGAGAGGCACGTTTATGACTTTCCTATCAGGTGTCTACGCCAACCCACAGGCACAAATACACAACACAGGTCACCTTTCGGCTACTTTCACAATACAGAGGGGAACTCCTCAGGGATGTCCATTATCACCTTTGCTCTTTGATATAGCCCTTGAGCCATTAGTTACACACGTGGCGGATAACACAGTATATGACGGTATAAAGGTAGGGGGTCGGCAGATCAAACTCACATTGTTTGCAGACGATATACTCATTTATATGGCACATCCCCTAGACCATCTCAAAGGGCTATTAGACTGGATAAAAAATGTTTAACTAATTCTGTGGTTTTGCTTCAAAGACTACAAGAGTGAAATTTTTCAATTGTTAAAGCCTAATCCTCGTGAGCTTTGGTGTGCTTACTGATGGGGGACAGAAGTAATTAAAACCTTTATTTATAACATATCTGTGAATCAAAATAGGACGAGATTCTAGTTCTCAATACAAACTTAACTATGAACCCTAATTGGACAAGGTTGTACGTCAATTGGAGCGGTGGCATGATTTTCCCCTGTCTCTTCTGGGCCGTTGTCACCTTCTTAAGATGATTATTTTTGGAAGGCTATTATACCCGCTTCAGACTATTCCAATCCTGTTACGTAAAGCTGATGTTTCACGGATAAAAAAAGCATTGACCAGATTCATCTTGAGGGGAAAACGGCCCAGAATAGCAATACGAAAAATTATGCGTGCAGTAAAAGATGGGGGCCTGGCCGTGCCAAACGTTAGGAGATATAACTTTTCGTGCTTGATCAGAGTGGGGAGAGATTGGTTTAAGGGGACTTAAGGCTGGGTCTCACATAACGATACACCAGCGATCCCGACAATGATATGCACTTGTCAGGATCGCTGGTGTATCGCTACATGATCGCTGCTGAGCTGCCAAACAGGCAGCTCAGGCAGCGATCTGGGACAGCGACACTGCGGGTAACATCGCTTAGTTACCCGCAGTGTACGTTGGATACCAGCGCCCTGATGCAGGGAGCTGGTATCCAAGGTACACAGCGGGTTTCCAAGCGCTGTGCGGTGCCTGAAAACCCGCTGTGTACCTTGGATACCAGCTCCCTGCATCAGGGCGCTGGTATCCAAGGTACACAGCGGGTTTCTAGGCACAGCCCCGCGCCTGGAAACCCGCTGTGTACCTTGGTTACCAGCGGATCGCTGGTCTCCCGCCTGTCACACGCAGCGATGCGTGCCTTTCAGCGGGAAACCAGCGATCAAAAAAAGGTCCTGACATGTCAGCGACGATCAGCGATACCCGGCAGGGGGGCTGATCATCGCTGAATGTGACACACAGCGATATCGCTGGGGAGATCGCTGCTGCGTCACAAAACTAGTGACTCAGCAGCGATCTCGGTAGCGATATCGCTATGTGAGACGGGCCCTTAAGTCCTACTCAGATGTATTGCTGGAATCTGGACTGACAGAGGGTTGTATTTTGGCCTCATGTGTTGACACTGTGATTTGTAAACTCCGGGTCATAGTGATCAGCGCTACTACGCGATACAGTAATTGCCTGTAAGGCAACCAGACGAGCGCATGGGTTGTCTTCTCAGTTATCTAAACACATGCCTTTATGGGCTCACCCAGAATTCCCAGTAGGAGTGACAGACCGCGTTTTTGAGACGTGGCATACTAAAGGTATACATACAGTATTCCATCTCATGCACCTAAAAGAGTGTAGGTGGCTGACATCCAAGGAGATTATGGAAAAATTCAATTAGCCCCCGTCTCACTTTATTGAAACTCTACAAGTGCATTATTTCTACAGAAATCGCCTGCGTAATATTATAGAAGAGGTGGTAGACAATTGATTTGACAAGATGGGAGATATATTTCTTCAACCAGACTGAAGTTTGCTCATGATTTTCCATGATTACTACGACCTGTGATGAGGTCATAGTCACGTGATCTGGTCAGCTGATGTGTACGTCACCTGATGGTGTTTTGTAGGCCTATAAAACAAGGAGCTGTTGTAGTTGTTGTGTGGAAGGAAGGAGTTTGGCTGTAGTCAGCCTGGAACATTGTTTTGTTACTGTGTGGCAGTGTGCACCAGGAAGCGAGTAACAGACCACCCGGAATGTGACCTGGCGGTCTCAGCTGACCTGCAGCCGCTTAGTTAAGCCCGTCACAAGCAAGGGTGAGTCTGTGACCAGTGGTTCTCCAAACTGGAGTGATTTATGTTCTGTTTTCATTTTGTTATATGGACTTTTTGTTGAACTCATGATTAAAATCACTGAACTTTGAAATAAAAGGCTGTGTGTTTGCCTCATTACTGCGGCCCAGCCCTGCCTACCACAGCGGTTCCCTACAATTGGTGGAGAATGCGGGCAACGCAGTGAGGTCAGGCTGTTTTTCATGCATGACAGTAAATGTCCTGGTTTTACAAAGTGCACCAAAACCGGCTGGATAACTGTCCGAAGATGGAGAACAAAGTAAAAATGCTAGTGGAGGCCATGCGACAGCAACAGCAGGCTACACAGCAGCAACAGCAGGCTATGCAGCAGCAGGCTATACAGCAGCAGGCTATGTAGCAGCAGATATTTAATCGACAGCAACAGGAAACCAATAGTTTACTGATGCAGCACATCACAGCGCCGCAGACAGTAAGAGCTGCCCGGGGATGCCATGATGTCCAGAAAGCGGTGCGTACAGCGATCCGAAAGATGGAGCAATCAGATGACGTTGAGGTGTAGCTGGAGATGTTTGAAGGCGTGGCTAAAAGGGAGAGACTGCCCCGGGACCAGTGGGCCGAGATAGTGGCTCCGTTTTTGACTTCAGGACCCGCAAAAGCCTATAGGGACCTACCCCCCAGCAACAGGAGGACTATGAGAGCTTGAAGGGTGAGATACTTGCACGTCTTGGGGTAAATGTTTTTTTCCTGGCCCAGCGTGTACAACAATGGAAGTTTTCCCCTTCCGAGCCAGCTCGGTCCCAGTATTATGACTTGATACACCTGATAGAAAAGTGCTTTCAGCCTGAGGTGTTGTCACCCGCGATATGCTGGATCGTATAGTGACTGATAAATTTGGGCGAACTTTGCCCACACCCTTCAAACATGGGTTGGACAGGCAGCCCCTACTGATGGTCTCCAAATGGTAGACCTCATTGAAAGATATGGGCCTACGAAGGAGATACAGGGAGAGACTACCCGGAAGCTACCAATTAAATTCACCAAACCTTCACCCACAGCTCGGCGAGCAGAGACTCTGAGGGCCGCCCAGGAAGGGTCGGGGAACGAAAGGGGCCCCATAATCTGTTGGCGGTGCCAAGAACCATGACATGTGAGAGCTGATTGCCCCTACCTGACTGAGCCCATGGACAACAACTTTGGCTACTATCAGTCTCACTATGCATAACACATGTGTGCAGTGGTCAGTATTACCTTTGCCTTCGGTGTAGGAGGAAAACACCTCTCCTATAGAAGTGTTAGTTGGGGAGATGGAAGATTTGCCACCGGGACCAGAATTGTAATACTTAAATGTGACAGGTGACAATTTTGGTACGGCGCAACTCCGTGACCCTACGTTGAGTCGAGCCCGTGAAAATTTACTGGTTGTCAATGGGGAACCCCAACACCCCGGGGCAGCTACAGTATTTGACCGATTAGAGCTGAACCAAGATTTGCTGTTTCGGGTTTATAAAATACATGTGGAAATTATTGAGCAATTGCTGCTACCGCAGTCATATCGGAGGTTGTTAATGGACTTAGCGCATGCGCATGTACTAGGGTGACATTTGGGTCAAAAGAAAACCCTACACAGAATTATACAACGGTTTTACTGGCTAGGGGTCTATGAAGAAGTTAAACGGTATTGGAACTATTGTCGCGTGTGCCAGCTACACAGTCCGCAGCATCATTTTCTGAGTCCCTTAGTGCCATTAACAATTATAGAGTTCGAGTTTGAGAGAATACCCATGGATCTGGTGGGGCCGGTTAATAAATGATCAAGGGGTCATCAACAGGGGCAATAAAAGGGGCACTGTGTGGGTCACCAGTTTTGATCACACCCGAGTTCAAAAGAGAATTCATTGTCCAGACTGATGCGTCAGAGGTAGGTCTGGGTGCCGTGTTGTCTCAGGACTGGAGCTTAACGGGGATGAGCATCCCATTAGTTTCCTGAGTCGAAAGGTTACTCCATAAAAAAACAGATACAGCATTGTAGAGAGAGATTGCTTGGCGATAAAGTGGGCACTGGAGTCGTTGAGATGCTATTTGTTGGGGATAACATTTTGTTTTGTAACTGATCATTCCCCTGTGACTGGCAGTGTTGTAGCCCAGGGAGTAGAGTTCAGGTGGTAGAAAGATGAACATAACAGGAGACATGGAAAACGTTGGCAAACAGTTATTTAATCTGAAAACGGACAGGCAAATTCAGGTGAGATCCATGCCTTGTTCATTTTCAGAAAAGTAAGCCGGTCTACATTCTCTGAGGATAGTCGCATGCGACGGTCTGTTAGTACACCACCTGCAGCACTAAAGACGCGCTCAGATAATACACTGGCAGCAGGGCAAGCCAGCACCTCCAATGCATACTGGCTAAGCTCTGGCCATGTATCCAGCTTAGAGACCCAAAACTTGAAAGGGGAAGAGCCATCTGGGAGTACACTGAGAGGGAAAGACATGTAGTCTGTCACCATCTTACGTAAACGTTGCCTCATGGTGAGTGGAGTCGTCTCGGATGGTGTAGACATTGGTGGCGCTGACACAAAACTTCGCCACATTTGTAACATACTGCTCTTGCCCTGTGCAGAGGCGCTGCTTGTGCTCCCTCTTGTTGCAGAGGTGTCTCCACTGCCTCGACGCACAGAGATTCTTTGTAAAGCAGTAGCAGCAGCAGTGCTCTTGGCTGGAATGGAGAATATTATGGATTGCACCAGTCTGTCTTGGTACTCCCGCATTTTACGCTCCCGGTTCAACGGTGTGATGAGGCTTTGTAAGTTGTCCCGGTAGCGAGGGTCTAGGAGGGTGTACACCCAATAATCTGATGTGGTGAGAATGTGGGCGATGCAGCGGTCGTTTCTCAGGCACTGCAGCATGAAATCAACCATGTGCTGTAGACTCCCAACTGCCCAACAAACGCTGTCCTCTGTAAGAGGCGTCATCTGTACCTGCTCTGCATCACCCCACCCTCGCTCTACATACTGACTAGAGCGTTGTGTACCTCCCTCTGTAGCGATTTCTTCCTCCTCCATTGACTCCTCCTCATCCTCCTCACAAAGTGAGCCCTGCAAAGCCCTTTGGGAGGAACCACGTTGCGCTGACTGTTCAAAAGGTGATGGAATTTGTGTCTCCTCATCCTCCACCTCTTCCAAAACCTCATCCCTTAGTGCTTCCAGTTGTTTTTGAAGCAGGCAGATAAGGGGACAGTCAGGCTGACTAGTGCATCATCTGCACTCGCCATCCGCGTTGAGTCATCAAACGCACGCAAAACGTGGCAGATGTCCTTCATAGAGGCCCACTCAGTAGTGGTGAAGTGTGAACGGCGCAAATTGCGAGTTGATTGCGCCTGATGCAGCTGATACTCCATTACTGCTGGCTGTTGCTCACACAACCGCTCCAACATATGTAAGGTGGAATTCCACCTGGTGGGTACGTCACATATGATGCGATGTTCAGGAAGGCGAAATCTGCGTTGCAGAGCAGCAATGCGCGATCTGGCTATGCTGGAACGTCGCAAGTGAGCGCACTCTAGGCGGACCTTCTGCAGCAGTTCAGCAAGATCCGGATAGTCCCTCAAAAAACTCTGCACGACCAAGTTGAGCACATGTGCCAGACATGGTATGTGAGTGAGGTTGCCAAGGCCCAGAGCTGCCACCAGATTTCGGACATTGTCACACACTACCAAGCCTGGCTGGAGATTCGCTGGCAAAAACAACACGTCGCTCTCCTGCTTGATGGCATTCCAGACCTCCTGCGCTATGTGGCTTCGATTCCCCATTGAAATGAATTTCAGGACGGCCTGTTGACGTTTGGCCACGGATGTGCTCATATCGTTCGCAACAGGTAAGCGTTCACGAGTCCATGTGGAGGTAGACCGTGACGGCTCCTGCAGCGATGATTCTGAGGAACTGGAGTAGGAGGAGGAGTCAATGTGTACAGACTGGATTCCTGCAATCCTTGGAGTTGGCAGAACACGTACAGCGCCACTCGCAAGATCTGTACCCGGCTCCACAACATTGACCCAATGGGCAGTGAGGGAAAGGTATCGTCCCTGGCCATGGGTACTGGTCCACGCATCGGTGGTCAGGTGGACCTTGCTACAGATGGCGTTTAGTAGCGCATGTTTAATGTTTCCCTCAACATGTTTTTGCAGACCAGGGACGGCTTGCCTGCTGAAATAAAATCGGCTTGGCACATTGTATTGTGGGACTGCCAATACCATTAAGTTACGGAAACTGTCAGTCTCCACCAGCCTGAATGACAGCATTTCAAGGGACAGGAGCCGAGTATGGCCGTCTTTTATCCCATGCCTGTGGTACCGATGGCTATTTTGTGGCCTGGGAGTGTGAGGATGACAGGAAACTTGCTGCTGTGGGTGGAATAACACTTTGTCTCTGGACAACAGTGACCGAGGTTCTTCCATGGCGATCCTGTGAGGAAGCAGAACCAGCTGTGTGTGAGCTGGAGGTAGAGACTCCAACACGACCTGAAGATGTAGGTGCTGCTGTAGGTTGGCCTACATCTCCAGTGTGTCTTTGTAACTCAACTACGTGCTTTGTCCGCACATGTTTCCACATATTTGTGGTATTGAGGTTACTGCAATTGTTACCTCTTTTTACTTTTTGCTTACACAGCTTGCATTTAACATAGCAAATATCATCTGCAAGTCTGTCAAAAAAGGACCACGCAGTGCAAGTCCTGGGAGCGCCCATTTTGACTTTTGGAAGAGAACTGCTCCCAACAGGTGCCAAACTGGAGGCTACAGGCAACCGAGTCTGCAGCCTACCTCTCCCTCCTGTTTGTACCATTGGGACAATCTCATCCTCAGAGCTGCTCCCACCACCTTCCTGTCCCTCACGCCATGTTGGGTCTTGGACCTCATCATCTCCACTACCCTCTTCCAACACCTGTGAAAACATAACAAGGACTAAAGAATTGCTTATAAGACATAATAATAATATGAGACGCTCTCCAAATAAGATAGAAACCATGAGAACAAAAAAGGGAGCTCAAGTCGCCAGTGTATAACTAAATAATGGGAACCAAATACGAGAAGTAGCAAAAAAATATAATAAATTTTATTAAACAATCAAATAACTATGCTACAAAATCACATATAATAACAATGTTAAAAAACCAGTAGAGAAGATGATTAGACCATGATGCGATAGCAGCAGCAAACATTAGTACATAATAGTACCCCTATTGGGTGAGGAAAGAGCATGTGTGAGGGAATCAGAAGTTGTAATAATGCCCAATTGTAAGGTGGTAAGCGGGTTAGGTATCCCAGTATAATGAATGCAAGTGCCTAATGTATTGACCCATAATGGGTCCCACTGAGAACCAAACACAGTCAATTTATACCACAGACTACCGATACCCCAGCAAAAAATGAAAGGGAGCCAAACTCTGTAACCACATGCTAAGTCCTATGGTGCCACTCACCCATAATGAATAGCTGCTGGTCACACCGAGGCCCCGACGCCGTTTCGCGTTTCCGCTTCCTCGGGGGGCAGTGTGTAAATGTGCCAGAGGGTGGGTTTAAATAATCCTGGACATAGCGCAATCACCAATCGCGCCATGCTATAAGGAGGGTATGAACTCCATAATAGTGCTCGTCGCCTGGAGGCGGGACATCCATGCTAGTACCATCACTTCCGGCATCACGGGAACGATGTGCAGGAACAAGTGTTCCTAGGACGTCATCAGCGCACAACGTTCCCCCTAGATGCCATAGGCGATGGGGACACACAGGAAGGACCGACGGAAGGCGACGGTAATGGAGCCCCATCCGCCCATGAAATATCGCTGTAAAGAAATAAGTGTGGCAAACCCCATGTGTATATATATACATGCGCAACGATATCATATTCAAATTATAAATATAAATAGCAATACGGATGCAGTCTAGCCAATCAATAGCAGTTAATGCAGATTAAATAGTACAATAATAAGTAAATACAAAGATACAAAAACAAAAAAGACGCAATGATATTGAAGACTTAGGGCAGAGAGAATAAACGATATGTTGAGGTAGTTCTTCATCCGCTATGAGCCAGAAGGGACGCACAGGATAAGTATAAACCCACAGGAAATCCAAAGCGAAGATGGAGGGAGAAAAGAATCATCCACTAAAATGAAAAACTGCACAAAACACAAAATTAAAATCACATAAAAATTCTGAGACTAAAAAATGGATCAATAACCAATATAGGTAAGAAAACCCAAAGAAGACCAGCAAATAATGGTGAGTGGAGAGAATTACAAAAATGATGAAAAGCTCAGTTGCTCATTGAGCCCATGAGGAAACATGGTGCCCAATCTAACTATCCACCTACATTCTAATTGAGATAATTTACGTTTGAGGTCACCTCCCCTAATCCCACCATGTACACGATCAATACCCCTTATTTTTAGTAGATCGGGATTGCAGGCATGTTCCGCTCTAAAATGACGTGGTATGGTTTTTAGGGAACCCACATCAATAGCCGTTGCAGCTGACCGAATGTCCCTAACGTGTTCCCTTGTGCGCACTCTAAGTTCGCGTGACGTCAAGCCCACGTATATCAGGCCACAAGGGCACGTGGCATAATATACTACAAAGTCACTTCTGCACGAAATATATTCCCTAATCTGGAATTCACTTTTGCCATCCGAAGAGCAAAAGGTGTTTGTGCGTTCGATGTTGCGACAGGCTAGGCACGAACCACAAGGGAAACATCCAGTACGAGGTTTGCTACTTGAAAAGAAAGAGGAGGGTGACTGGGCCACATAGTGGCTATTCACTAATAAATCCTTTAAATTACTACTCCTCCTAGCAGTGAGGAGCGGTCTGTCAGGAAGCCACTTACATAATGTTGGTTCGGTTTTTAAAACTGACCAATGTTTGTTCAGTATCCCTTTAATGGTATTCCATCTGTTGTTATGTGTGGAAATAAATCTTACACTCTGTGGCTCATCAGGGACAGACACTGGTTTAGACAAGAGGGGGCCACGGGCGGATGCCTTAGCCCGATTATAGCCCTTTTTAATAGATCGTTGACTATAGCCACGTGTACGGAACCTATCCCGGAGGTCAGCCGCCTGCGTCTCAAAACTCCCCTCCGTAGAGCAGAGACGTCTGATCCGCAGAAACTGACCCACCGGGATGGCCCGCACCGTGGACGACAGATGGGCCGAGGTTGCATGAAGAAGCGAATTAACGGACGTCTCCTTGCGGTGTACGTCCGTTTGTATAATGCCTGTTGCAGTCAAAGTGATCCGGATGTCCAAAAAATCAAGCTGCTCCTCATAGAACTTATAGGTAAGTCTAATATTATAGGGATTTTGATTTAAATGAATCAAAAAATGTTGCAGTTCACTCTGTGTGCCCTGCCAGATAATCAATAAATCATCGATATATCTGTACCATGACAAGGCCCGGGAGGCGGCCCCCGCCCCATCGCCAAACACCTCCCTCTCCCAGTATCCCAGAAAGAGATTGGCATACGATGGGGCGCAGGCCGCCCCCATGGCCGTTCCCCATTTCTGCAAATAAAAATGGTCTTTAAAAGTAAAAAAATTATGGGTCAAAATAAAATCTAACAGTTCCATGATTAGCAGCTGCATCGAGGGATCCAGATCACTTGTATTAAGATAAAATTTAACAGCCCTCAGCCCATGTTCGTGATTAATACAGGTATACAAGGACTCGACATCCGCCGTGGCCAGCACCATATCCTGCTCCAGGGAGAGACCATCCAGTTTACAGAGGGCATCAGTGGTGTCCCTGATGTATGAGGGCAGAGCACTCACCAGAGGTTGTAAATAAAAATCGATAAATCTACAGATGGGTTCGCAAAGACCCCCCACCCCAGACACAATGGGGCGGCCAGGAGGAGACAAAGGGTCCTTGTGTACCTTTGGTAAAAGGTAAAATGTTGGAACCGTTGGATACCGGACAGAAAGTCCCTCCAAAAGCTTTTTAGTAATGATGCCCTGAGTAAAGGCCCTATCCAAAATTTTGGCAATCTCACCCTGAAAAGTAGACAGAGGATTGGAGGGTAAGGGCAAATAGGCCTCTTTATCGCGCAATTGGCGGAAGGCCTCCCGCTCATACATTCCCACTGGCCAAATGACCACATTCCCCCCCTTATCAGCTGGTTTAATTACCACATCCCTTAGCGCCCTCAGGTCACTTAGTGCACGTCTCTGTGCATCAGTCAAATTGTCCCCTACCCTACCTGTGGGGATGGTCTTAAGATCATCCATGACCAGTTTACAGAAGATTTCAATCTGAGGGCATAAGGATAGGGGAGGGAATGTGGTTGACCTTGGGAGAATAGAGGGGGGAAATTTACCTGTCTGAATGCCAGAGCCCTCACTCTCCAATTCCACCAATACCTAACCCGCTTACCACCTTACAATTGGGCATTATTACAACTTCTGATTCCCCTCACACATGCTCTTTCCTCACCCAATAGGGGTACTATTATGTACTAATGTTTGCTGCTGCTATCGCATCATGGTCTAATCATCTTCTCTACTGGTTTTTTAACATTGTTATTATATGTGATTTTGTAGCATAGTTATTTGATTGTTTAATAAAATTTATTATATTTTTTTGCTACTTCTCGTATTTGGTTCCCATTATTTAGTTATACACTGGCGACTTGAGCTCCCTTTTTTGTTCTCATGGTTTCCCTCTTCCAACACCTGCTGCTGTTGGGTGGTCTGGCCAGCACCATGCTCAACAGAAACTGGCACCTGAGTCTCATCATCATCAGATGCGTTCTGCGGTGTGCTGACCATCGGCACTGGCTCACCCGCCTCTTCTGACTCAGAGAGACACAGCTGTTGCGCATCACTGCATACTCCCTCTTCTTCACATTCCAGAATGCTGCTTGGCTGGGCCCCTGTTTGCAAGCCAACAGATTGTGAGAACAGAAGCAGAGACTCAGCTGGCTCCAGTTCAGAACTCTCTGACTGCCTGGGCAATTTGACAGGCGGTGAACAGACAGATGGTTGCTCAACAGTGTTGTGGTCCTGAGAGGAGGTGGAAGCAATTGAAGTCGATGCATTGGCTGCCATGCAACCAACAACGGCTTCAATTTGTTCTTCCCACAGCAGGGGGGTACGCCGAGCTCCTACAAAACTGCACATAAAGGAACGCTCACGGGGAAAACTGGTGGATGCTGTGTCACTGGGGGCGGCAGCAGCCACAGAATCCCCACGTCCTCTCCCTGCTGAAACTCCACGGCCACGACCACATGCCTTACTCCCTGCCTTCTTCATCTTGGTAGTTTGATAAAGAAAGTCAGAAAAGTTAAAAGGCCTAAGTGTTGTTATTCCGCAGAGACTGCAGTGAACACTGCAGACAACTGTTCACTAGCTGTGAAAGGCCCCTTTGTGTACTTCTATATTGTTTGCAACCAATGTATTGGATACGGATGGAAGCGCGTCACACTTATAGATTTGAGTTATTTGAAATAGAATGGAGCAGCAACAATTATAGAAAAATGACAAGGATGAGGCAGTGACACACGTTCAGCAGACTATAACCAGCAGTGGTTTAAGAAGTAACTGGAGCGTGATCTGCACTCAGCAAAAAAAAAATATATCACAGACTAGAGTGAACACTGCAATGCACACAACTGGTCACTATCTGTGAAAGGCTCCTTTGTGGACTTCTATAGTGTTTGCAACCAATGTATTGGATACGGATGGAAGCGCGTCACACTAATAGATTGGAGTTATTTTAAATAGAATGGAGCAGCAACAATTATAGAAAAATGACAAGGATGAGGCAGTGACACACGTTCAGCAGACTATAACCAGCAGTGGTTTAAGAAGTAACTGGAGCGTGATCTGCACTCAGCAAAAAAAAAATATATCACAGACTAGAGTGAACACTGCAGTGCACACAACTGGTCACTATCTGTGAAAGGCTCCTTTGTGGACTTCTATAGTGTTTGCAACCAATGTATTGGATACGGATGGAAGCGCGTCACACTAATAGATTGGAGTTATTTTAAATAGAATGGAGCAGCAACAATTATAGAAAAATGACAAGGATGAGGCAGTGACATACGTTCAGCAGACTATAACCAGCAGTGGTTTAAGAACTAACTGGAGCGTGATCTGCACTCAGCAAAAAAATATATATCACAGACTAGAGTGAACACTGCAGTGCACACAACTGGTCACTATCTTTGAAAGGCTCCTTTGTGGACTTCTATAGTGTTTGCAACCAATGTATTGGATACGGATGGAAGCACGTCACACTATAATTTCAATTGAATGGAGCAGCAAGAATTACACTAAAGAAAAAAATAAGTCTGTGAGTGACACATGCAGATGCCTACAAACAGCGCTGATGCAGAGCAAACTGCAGCGTCACCTGCATGCACACACACACCTTGCAGAGCTATGAAAACAACACTGCAAGGCAAAAGGAAGCTTTACACAGAGGTTGGTAAACTAGCCAGCCTAAAGCACAGTACACAAAATCGCAATCTCTAACTGTCCCTCAGAGTCAGCAGAGCAGCGTTCTGTCTCTATCTGAATTCACAGCACAGTGACGCTAAAATGGCGGCGGCGCCTTTTATAGTGCATTCTGACATCATTTCAGCATCCAATCACAGCCATGCCATTAGTTAACATGACCGCAGCAGTACAGGATGTGTCCACACTTCTTAGGATTCCTCATTGGCTGACTAAAATCACATTGCCTCTCAAAGAATTATGGGAACTTCCGATTCCGGTATACGATATATGGAAAATATCGGAACTAAGTATCTAAAGTCCGATACAGCGAATATCGGCCGATACCCGATACTTGCGGTATCGGAATGCTCAACTCTAGCCATTACCTAAGTTAACTTCTCCTCCGAATTGGTTCCCTTGTTCCTTCAGCACGTGGTTCGGTTACATGGAATTCCGGAGAACATTGTGTCTGACAGAGGAGTCCAGTTTCTTTCCAGATTTTGGAGGACATTTTGTTCTAAACTTGGTGCTCAATTATCTTTCTCCTCTGCTTTTCATCCTCAGACCAATGGACAAACCGAGAGAACAAACCAGACCTTGGAGACTTATTTGAGATGTTTTGTGTCTTCTGATCAAGATGACTGGGTCTCTTTTTTGCCTTTGGCTGAGTTTGCTCTTAATAATAGGGCTAGCTCTGCCACCTTGATGTCTCCATTTTTCTGCAATTCTGGGTTTTACCCTCGATTTTCTTCGGGACAGGCGGAGGCTTCTGTCTGTCCGGATGTTGACTCTGTTGTGGAGCGAATGCAGCAGATTTGGGACCTGGCAGTGGAGAGGTTGTCTCTCTCTCAGGAGAAGGCCCAATGGTTTGCCAACCGGCATAGGACTGATGGTCCTCGGTTTAAAGTGGGGGACTTGGTTTGGTTGTCCTCAAGAAATATCCCTATGAGGGTTGCATTTCCAAAGTTTAAGCCTAGTTTCATTGGACCTTATAAGATCATGGAGATTCTTAATCCTGTTTCCTTCCATTTGCTTCTTCCAGGGACATTTAAGATCCATAACGTGTTCCACAAGTCCTTATTGAAGAGGTTTGTCGAGCCAGTGGTTCCTATGGCTGCGCCTCCTGACCAGTTTTGGTTGAGGGCAATCTGGAGCATGTGGTTGAGAAAATATTGGATTCTCGTTTTTCTAGACAGAAACTCCAGTATTTGGTTAAGTGGAGAGGCTATGGTCAGGAGGACAATTCTTGGGTGTTTGCTTCGGACATCCATGTTAGGAGACTGATCCGTGCCTATCACTGAGCTCATCGTGATCAGCCTGGTTGCACACGTGAGGGTTCGGTGACCCCTCCTCAAGGAGGGGGGTACTGTTATGAATGTGCTAGAGATGGTTTCTGAGCAGAGGCTCCCTCTGGTGGTTACAGACAGTACTGAACCTTTCAGCGAGGAATGGCAATCTGGCATCACTGACTGGTCTGATATAAGGGAGGTTCCCTCCCCTGATGGTTGCCGGTGATCAATTGTTCTTGTCTCAATTGTGGTTCCTGGTTCATTTGGAAGTTTGATGGAGCCTTGCCTGCATCTCCTGCTTTCAGATAAGATATTTTCTGCTTTTCTTTTTATGCTTGCTTTTTGAATTGTTTTCTGCACTTTTGTGGAGGTCAGCCAGGTCCCCTCCTGGGGCCTGAGCTCCTCACAGTTTATCTGCAGCTACTGTTATTTGTTCATTTGCTTTTTCCTGTTTTTTCAGTGGCTGCGGCTTGGTTTTTGTTCACACTGAGACCTGATTTAGTGGGTGGCGAGATCGTGTGATCTCAGTATTTTTGTTATCAGAATTGTTGGATTTTTGTAGGGTTTTCTGGGTTGCAGAAAGTAATCTCTCCTGTCCTATCCTATTTAGTCAACTTGTGGCCCCAGCATTTGCTCAGTCTATTTTCTGCCTATGTTTGTATTTTCATCTTGTCTAACTGCCATTATATGTTTGGGGGCTTCCTATTTTCTTTGGTGATCTGCTCCTGGGCAGATAGCTTTCATCTTTCTGCCTTTAGGTGTAGTTATCTCTCAGTCTGTGACGAGGCGTCTAGGATCAACGTAGGAACGCTCCACGGCTACCTCTAGTTGTGTCGTTAGTTCAGGAATCTGCAACCCATCAGTTACCAACATCTCAGGTGTTCGGCTGCCCTGCTGTTGTTCCTGTCCTCCTCAGCTACCGAAACATAACACTTCTGTGAAGCCCTTGGGGGTTCAAAGTGCTGACCACACATCTAGATAAGTTCCTTGGGATGTCTAGTTTGCAAAATGGGGTCACTTGTGGGGGGTTTCTACAGTTAAGGCACATCAGAGGCTCTCCAAGCGCGACATGACACCCGCAGACCATTCAATCAAAGTCTGCATTTAAAAACGGTGCTCCTTCCCTTCTGAGCTCTGCCATGCATCAAAATAGTGGTTCCCCCCCACATATCGGGTATCAGCGTACTCAGGACAAATTGCACAATAGCTTTTGGGGTCCTATTTCTTCTGTTACCATTATAAAAATAAAAATTTGAGGGCAAAAATTTTACTTTTGTGGAAAAAAATATGATGTTTTTATTTTCACGGCTCTACGTTATAAACTTCTGTGAAGCACTTGGGGGTTCAAAGTGCTCACCACACATCTAAATATGTTCCTTGGGCAGTCTAGTTTCCAAAATTGAGTCACTTGTGGGGAGTTGCTACTGTTTAGGCACATCAGGGGCTCTCCAAACGTGACATGACACCCGCAGACCATTTCATCAAAGTCTGCATTTGAAAAAGGCGCTCCTTCCCTTCCGAGCTCTGCCATGAGTCAAAATAGTGGTTTACCCCCACATATGGGGTATCAGCGTACTCAGGACAAATTGCACAATAACTTTTGGGGTCCTGTTACCCTTTGGAAAATAAAAATTGGGGGTGGAAAGATCATTTTTGTGGAAAAGATATGATTTTTTAATTTTATGGCTCTACATTATAACCTTCTGTGAAGCCCTTGGAGGTTCAAAGCTCTCACCACACATCTAGATAAGTTCCTTGGGGGGTCTAGTTTCCAAAATGGGGTCACTTGTGGGGGGTTTCCTCTGTTTAGTCACACAGGGGCTCTCCAAATGCGACATGGTGTCCGCTCTCGATTCCAGCCAATTTGACATTCAAAATCTCAAATGATGCTCCTTCCCTTCTGAGCACTGCCGTGCGCCTAAAGATTGGTTTTCCCCCACACATGGGATATCAGTGTACTCAGGAGAAATTGTACAACAAATATTGTGGTTCATTTTCTACTGATACACTTGACAAAATTTAAAAGATTATGTCGAAAGAAAAATTTTGGGAAAAAAGTTAAATGTTCATTTTTTCCTTCCACATTGCTTCAATTCTTGTAAAGTATCTAAAGGGTTAATAAACTTCTTGAATGTGGCTTTGAACACCTTGAGGGGTGCAGTTTTTATAATGGTGTCACTTTTGGGTATTTTCTGTCATATTGACCCCTCAAATTCACTTCAAATGTGAGATGGTCCCTAAAAAAAGGTTTTGTAAATTTTGTTGGAAAAATGAGAAATTGCTGGTCAACTTTTAACACTTATAACTTCCTAACAAAAAAAAATGTTGGTTCCAAAATTAAGATGATGTAAAGTAGACATGTAGGAAATGTTATTTATTAACTATTTTTTGTGACATATCTCTTTGATTTAATGGCATAAAAACTAAAAGTTTGAAAATTGCAAAATTATCAAAATTTTTGCCATATTTCCGTTTTTTCATAAATAAACGCAAGTTATATTGAAGAAATTTTACCACTATCATGAAGTACAATATGTCACGAGAAAAAAATCTCAGAGTCGCCAAGATCCGTTGAAGCGTTCCAGAGTTATAAGCACATAAAGTGACAGTGGTCAGAATTGTAAAAATTGGCCTGGTCTTTAACCTACAAAATGGCTTGGTCATTAAGGGGTTAAGTTAATTCAGCGTTTTGGCCTCCAGTATAATATTCTATGTGCCTTCCCTATATCTCGCTCTATTTACTTTCTGTCTAGGATTGATTAGTCCTGATTCATTATATGACTGTGGGTTTATCGGTGGAAGTCTTTATGCCGTATTTAATGAGAAAAGGATCGTGAGCACAGCTTATAAGAGTGAAGGTGCTTGAAATCTAGATTCCCACACCGAAATAATATAAAGAGAAAGACTAAGCACTCATCTTATGATGTAAGGAGAGAATATTTAATGGTAGTATATCCAAGAACAAGTTCTTGGATATACTACCATTAAATATTCTCTCCTTACATCATAAGATGAGTGCTTAGTCTTTCTCTTTATTTTATGCCGTATTTGGGATTTATACTTTGATATTTTCATTATATAATTTGGTCATGGTAATTATCAATTTAATAGTTATTCTTTTGGGGTAACCAGGTAACTTAATATATTAAATATATCTATTTGGACATGCTATATTTATAATTGATGATGTAATACTATGGTATCTTTACCTCCTACTGGGCATTATTGTTTTTTGTTTTTATATATTTATATGTGATTTAAAATGGATCTATTACCCCGTCTCCTATATTATTTCAAAACAATCCCCTTGTATTTACCTGCCTCTTTTTTTCTCACGTCTTAAAAAAGCGATTGCTCGTTTAATTTGGTCACAAAATGAGCACGTATTTCATACTTTTTGTGAAGTAGATCGAAGCAAGAAGGGGGAATAGGTCTGCCAGATTTTGCTATGTATAGTCAAGCAGCAATTGGTACATGTATTTTAGAGCTGTTTCATAATAAAAAACAACAAAAAATGGTTACATTAGAAAATGATCTTAATGGATGGTACTTTCGTATAGTTATTTGTTCCCCGACGGAAGAACGGGATATACCATTACCCTTCCTCACCAAAAACATGATATCATTTATCAAAAGAGGAAGTCGAGAGCTGGGAGTCTCTTCGTCTCCTGGCCACCTAACTCCTACATATGACAATCCATCCTTTCCTGCAGGATTAAAAAGAGACACTTATCTACATTAAAATAGAGCTTCATGCCCCATAGTCCAAATTATGTTACAAGGACAGGGATAAGGTCTCTCCAGGACATTTTTCGGGACAAGGAGCCGCCCAAAGGTGCATGGTTCTTTTATGAACAAATAAATAAGGTTTATTATTAAATTAGCCAAACAATCCGATGCATACTGAGTATTATATCCGTTTGAAACTAGACTCTTTGTTTATCAACAAACTCTATAGTTCACACTATCTCTTTATCATACAAAACCTTCCAAGAAGGGCAGACCCCATCAAGAGATTTCCCAGGTATTTTTTCAAAATGGGAGATTGATTTGGGTAGAGCCTTATCATTTGAAGAAAGAACAAAGATTCGCTTATGCACATTCAGGTCATCACTCTGTTCGACATCACAGGAGAGGAGCTACAAAATCTTGTCGAGGTAATACAGATGCCCATCAGATTTAAACATAATTTATCTAAAAACACCGGATACGTGCTGGAGATGCTTAAAAGATAGAGGTTCATTTGTACACATTTGGTGGCACTGCCCACTCATACAGAAACTGTGGTTAGCATCCTTTGATCTCTGCAACAAGCTGTCTATAACCAATATTACACCCACATGGAGGTGGCCTTGCTGGCCTTGTGTAACTCCTCGATTTCTAGATTTAACAAAGGTCTTTACATATTCTCACTGCTGCCAGGAATGTGATTACTAGATTTTGGAAACAGGAAAAGATTCCCTTGCGTTCTGATTTGGTGATGAAACTCAATGACATATATAGAATGGAACAGCTGATAGGACAACTGAATGGTACCACAGGAAAGGTATATAACACTTGGGCCCCCTGGGTTATGTTTAGAGAATCATCGGAATTGGACTCTTGGTTGATAGAGCCATGGATGATGGGTCACATGAGTTAACCTAATGGATGGAGCCACATTTCCTACCCCACTTCTTAAAATCCTTCCCTGTCCCCCTTTTCTTTTTTCTTTTCCCTTCTTTCCCCCTTGTTTCTTCTCTATCTTCTTTTCTTTTGTAGACCTAGAGTCTTAGTCTAGGGACTTCTTTAAAATATATAAACAAAGTAATACTGATGTTAATTGCCTACATGAGCAAACACCTCAGGCGCTCATCCAACATTTGTTTTATATGTATTACTTTCTGGGGAAAAGTTATATAATTTTTTGTTTGCATGTGATAGTAGAAGAGGTATGTTCTTTTCTCTTCCTGTTATTAATGATTGATGTGTATAAATACCTAAATAAAATTGATTTACCCAAAAAAATGAAATACCTCTTCTGGCTGGGCACTGCTCTACTCTGGACTCTTCAGCATCGCCATCTTCCAGCTCTCTGCACTGTGACTGTTCAGGCAGAGGGTGCACAGACGTGACGTTATCGCGCGCTCTGATCTGAATGTCACTGTCAGGAAACGCGGAAGATGTCACAATGATGGAGCAGGGAGAGGTAAGTATTGCAAGTGCTGCGGCCCTGAGCAAGCAGGGGGGCCCACTCGTGGGTAATGGCACTGGCACAGTGCCCCTCATAATACGCAAGATTGTCTCTGACCGCGAGTGGGCCCTCCCACCGTCAGAGACACCGGTGTACTATTAGGGGCACTGTGCCAGTGTCGTCGCCCACGAGTGGGCACCCCCACCTGCTCAGGGCAACAGCACTTGCCCGGGTGCGCCATGTGCTGACACGGCCCTGGGGAGGAGTACAGCCCAGTTAGGGAGGTGAAAAAACTGGCATATGTTGAGGTGTAGGCTGGACGTTCAGCATCTGCAAATGGAGGAATTGGAGAAGTCGGAAGAAGAGGAGGACAAAGCAAACCATTTTGCTGGCAAACTATGTGTCATCAGGGGAAGGTGGTACAAAATCCTTTGAAACCAAGGCATGGTTCATTTTAATGAAGGTGGGATCATCAACATTTTGGGTCGACAGCTGGGTCCTTCTTTCTGTCAGAATTGATCCAGCAGCACTGAAGATTCTTTCTGATAGCACACTACCAGCAGGGCAAGCGAGCTCCTGTAATGCATATTGTGCCAATTCAGGCCAGGTGTCCAGTTTACAGGCCCAGTAGCCAAAAGGGAATGAACTGTGAGGGAGAACATCAATAGGGGAGGAGAGGTAATTTTGAACCATATTTGACAACTGCTGTCTCCTGTTTGTTGCAATCGATTCAGTATTAATAGTCGTGTGAGCTGTACTCGAGAAATCAGTCCATAACATGGTCATGAAACCCCTCTCTCCAATGCCACTTCGGCTGTGTGCACCATGAGCACCTCTTCCATTTGGCCCAGTACGGCTCGTAGTAGAACCTGCACCGCTGCTGTTTGCTGGGAATGCCTCTAACAAATGGTTTACCAGAGTTGCTTGTTTGTTCGCCAATATTAGCTCTAGGTTCTCCTGTGGCATGATGTTCTGCAATTTGCCTTTATAGCATTTATCCAAGATGCTGGCCAACCAGTAGTCATCATCCTTCATCATTTTGGCAATGCGGGGATCCCTTTTTAGGATCCGCAATACATAATCACACACGTGGGCCAATGTTCCAGGTGTCAATGATTCAGTGCCAGTGGTGGGTGGAGGAGCACTTTGTGCCAAATCCACATCCCTCCAGTCACGCACAAACCCTGTACCTGACATAGGCAAGCTAACAATTTCTCTCGCCCCCTGAGATGCATCCTCCTCCCCAACATAATCATCCCCCTCATCCTCATTCTCCTCTTCCTCTTCTTCCTCCACCTTGTCCAGGACAGTTCCCTGAGCAGACAGTGGCTGTCTGTTATCAAGGCTTCCCTCCTCCTCTACCTCCTCCGCTGCAGACGTCTGATCCTTAATGTGCGTCAAAGTTTGCATGAGCAGATGCATAAGTGGGATGCTCATGCTTATGATGGCGTCATCTGTGCTTACCAGCCATGTGCATTCCTCAAAACACTGAAAAACTTTACAGAGGTCTTTCAGCTTTGACCACTGCACACCCGACAACTCCATGTCTGCCCTCAAACTGTCTGCCCGTTTATCCTCCCACAAATGCATTACAGCCTGCCTCTGTTCACACAGCCTCTCAACCATGAGCATGGTGGAGTTTCAACTTGTTGCAATGTGTGTTTTTTGCGAGCGAATCTCCAGCCAGGCTTGGTAGTGTGTGACAATGGCCGAAATCTGGTGGCAGCTCTGGGCCTTGGCAACCTCACTCACATACCATGTCTGGCACATGTGTCAACTTGGTCATGTAGAGTTTTTTGAGGGACTATCCGGATTTTGATGCACTGCTGCACAAGGTCCGCCTAGAGTGCGCTCACTTGCGACGTTCTAGCATGGCCAGATCGCGCATTGCAGCTCTGCAACGCAGATTTCGCCTTCCTGAACATCACATCATATGTGACGTACCCACCAGGTGGAATTCCACGTTGCATATGTTGGAGCGGTTGTGTGAGCAGCAGCTAGCAGTAATGGAGTATCAGCTGCATCAGGCGCAATCAACTCGCAATTTGCGCCGTTCACACTTCACCACTACTGAGTGGGCCTCTATGAAGGACATCTGCCACATTTTGCGTGCGTTTGATGAGTCAACGCGGATGGCGAGTGCAGATGATACACTAGTCAGCCTGACTGTCCCCCTTATCTGCCTGCTTCAAAAAACACTGCAAGCACTAAGGGATAAGGTTTTGGAAGAGGTGGAGGATGAGGAGTCACAAATTCCATCACCTTCTGGACAGTCAGCGCAACGTGGTTCCTCACAAAGGGCTAGGCAGGGGTCACTTTGTGAGGAGGATGAGGAGGAGTCAATGAAGGAGGAAGACATCGCTCCAGAGGGAGGTACACAATGCTCTAGTCAGTTTCTAGAGCGAGGGTGGGGTGATGCAGAGCAGGCAGAGATGACGCCTCTTGCAGGGGACAGCGTTTCTTGGCCAGTTGGGAGTCTGCAGCACATGGTTGATTTCATGCTGCAGTGCCTGAGAAACGACCGCCGCATCGCCCACATTCTCACCACGTCTGATTATTGGGTGTACACCCTCCTAGACCCTCACTACCAGGACAACTTACAAAGCCTCATCACACCGTTGAAACGGGAGCGTAAAATGCGGGAGTACCAAGACACACTGGTGCAATCCATCATGTTCTCCATTCCAGCCGAGAGCACTGCTGCTGCTACTGCTTTACAAAGCAGCTCTGTGCGTCGAGGCAGTGGAGACAGCTCTGCAACAAGAAGGAGCAGAAGCAGCGCCTCTGCACAGGACAAGACCAGTATGTTCCAAATGTGGCGAAGTTTTGTGTCAGGGCCACAAATGTCTACACCATCCCAGATGGCTCCAGTCAGCAGGAGGCAACGTTTCCGTAAGATGGTGACAGACTACATGTCTTGCCCTCTCACTGTACTCCCACATGGCTCTTCCCCATTCAAGTTTTGGGTCTCTAAGCTGGATACATGGCCAGAGCTTAGCCAGTATGCATTGGAGGTGCTGGCTTGCCCTGCTGCCAGTGTATTATCGGAGCGCGTCTTTAGTGCTGCAGGTGGTGTACTAACAGACCGTCGCATGCGACTATCCTCCCATAATGTAGACCGGCTTACTTTTCTGAAAATGAACAAGGCATGGTTCTCTCCTGAATTAGCCTGTCCGGTTTCCGATTAAATAACTGGTTGGCAACGGTATCCATGTCTTTCTACCACCTGAACTCTACTCCCTGGGCTACAACACTGACAGTTGCTGCTCAGAAGTGCCGTGTCCACAGACCAATACACAAGCTCTAGTGTTAGTGGGGTTCAGTACCGCCAGCTGTTCCCCTGCTGTGTGTCCGGCAAGAAGTCTCCTGTTCCCTACACATGCACAGAACAACACATGTCTAAGTTGCTCCACATAGGGAAGAGCCGTCACCCTGTTTGTTATGCTCAAACAGGAAAAATTCAAGTTTTCAAGCCCTAAAATGATTAATTTTAATAAGAAATATGGACAAATATTAATTTGCCATCACATCGCATATATGCACATGGCGAGTACAAATCGTAACAAAAAAGACAACATAGGGTTTACATTTTTAAATGAATCCATAAAAGTACATTTCATCATTATCCATTAATGCTGCTAAAGGAACGGTATCTCGACCTGTAAGATAATGCAGTCAATGGATGTACGAATCATAAACATCATCATCATCATCATCATGAGTTCTATTTCTGACAGACATAATAAAATACACAGACTGAGGACAACTGTAACTTCACACACCATATATGAAATGGCCAGCATCTAAACCTGATAATAAAGCGCAATAATAATTTATTACATCTAGAAAGTGCATCTTGCATACTGACAATAGGTAGTTATACCTGCAAGTGCTTGTGAAACAAGCACAACAGATATAAATTGATAATGGTACATAGGTATCACAGTGCATTTACTCATGGACAATGTCGTTCTAATACTGCACCTCAATAAAGGCAGCGTCACCCATCATGCTTGTTTGTCTTGTAGCTTGTTGAATAAGGAACGTGCTTGTTTCTTTGCTCATAGGTGGATGTTTAGACAGTAAATCATTACTGATGTCGTCTTTGTTGCGGCCCTAGGGCAGAATAACTCTGCGTAACGTCACTGCAAGAGAGAGTCATATAATAGCCAGACGCTACCCTACCCTACGCGTGACAGTAGGAAGGTAGTGTTGGCGGATAAAGCCTTGCGCAACCATACATGCTTTTCCCTCTTCAACAGTGTACAAGCAAAAAGTGCATGAGTGCTGCCGTAGCCTTTATTGACGTACAGTATGACATCGCCATTCGCCATCAGAGGCTATGCACTGTCTGATACAGACATAGTATATACCTTAACTATCCGTTGCCTTTGTTTCACCTCCACTTGCAGGCACCCACTTTAATGTTGACAATGCATGATGTATTTTTTCAATGATTTTTTTTTCATATTACATTATTGCATCATAAAATTGATGAGTCCATGCTGGACATGTAATATATGCTGTCCGAAGTACCAATTTTCATAGCTGAAAGTATTTCAATCTGTGTGACTGTCACATATAAATTTTAATGATGATGATGACTATTACAAAATCCATTGTCTGCACTATATTATGGTTTTACATAGCGTTCTTTACGCATCATTAATAAATACAAAAATGGACTTGTATTCATTCATTTCAACCACTATATTTTTTAAAATAAATTTTTGGTGGTGTGGTGTTCCATTTCTTGTTGCCATGTGCTTATATGCGTTTATATTTTAAGGGTGTTTATTTTTATTTTTGGAATTGAAATTCATTATTTTATTGTCCTAGTAAAGCTTACGTTTTTCTTGTTTGGAGTACATACATTTCCAAGTGCCACGTAACAAGGCAACAACTCTATATTTTATTTCAAGACCCTCCTTGACCCTGGGCTTCAACACCGCCAATTGCTGCTCCGAAGTGTTGGATGCACAGATCAAAACAATCGCTGATGTGTTTGTGGGGTTCAGTAACGCCTGCTGTTCCCCTGCTGTGTGTCCGGCAAAAATTCATGCTACCTCAAAATAAAAGTTCCACCAGCTCATACTAGGCCTCTGCCTACACCCTCCTTGACCCTGGGCTTCAACACCGCCAGTTGCTGCTCAGAAGTGTTGGATGCACAGATCAAAACAATCGCTGATGTGTTTGTGGGGTTCGGTAACGCCTGCTGTTCCCCTGCTGTGTGTTCGGCAATAATTACTGCTACCTACACATGCTGAAAACAACATGACAGGTCAAAGTGGCTAGTGCTACACATAGATATGAGGCTACACCATGATTTCTATGCTGTAAACGAGTGAAACGGCAGCATTAAAACCATAAAATGATTAGTCTTTGGCACAAATCTGTAACTAACTAATTTGGACATATTAGTGCAGATATGCACATGTCGAACACAAATGCTAACACAAAAGCCTACTTATGCTATAGGGTAGTGATGGCGAACCTTGTCACTCCAGTACTTTGAAAAATCCAACTCACATCATGCCTCAAATGCTGCAAGGTTGGAAGTGCAGAATGTGGGTTGAACTTTGACAACAGCTGCAGTGCGAAGGTTAGCCTTCAGTGGTCTCGGGTTTTAAATAAAGGCATACAAGTAAATTTAATAATCCATTGTTGGTTAAGGAACGTGATGTACACCTCTAATATTGTGCAAACAATGGATGTAGGACTACTCCTCATCATCATTACTTATATTTGTGTCATTCGAAAATATACATATTTACTTAAAAATTTCACACCCCATATCATAAAGGTCCATCATGTAATCCTGATAATCAGGGCCACAAATCATGCATTACCTCGAAAAAGTAAATTGTGCATAGTGACAATAGCAAAATATATACCTGCAAGTGCTGCTGAAACAACGACAAGTGATAGAAAAGGTGAATGATATCTAGTTATCAGACTGAATAGCGACACCTGTACAATGCCGATATAATACTGTACCTTACAAAAAGGCTGCGGCACACCTCACACGCGTTTTTCTTGTAGCTTCTTCTCTAATAGTGCACATGCGTGTATGTTTCATCATAGGTGCATGTTTACTGAGTAAAGCTGTCATGACAACGGCTTTGTGTTGTCGGTACGCTAGCGATGATGAACGATGCGCAACGTGAATGTTAGTCTGCGTCATAAGACGCACAGACGCTCCACTACCCAATGCGTCACAGCACGAAGACAGTCTGTGCGTCCAAACAAAGGCGCAAGCATACATGCACGTACCCTGTTTATAAAGCTATATGAAAAAAGATCTGGAGTAGTGACGCACACGTTATTGAGGTACAGTATTAGATCGCCATTCACCATCTGTGGCTATCCAGTCTCATCTATCTATACCTTATCTATCCGTTGTCATGCTTGCAAGTCCACAGTCAGGCATAAATAGCAATTTTCACTGTGCACTTTTTAAAGGTTATGTTTGTTCATAAAAATGATTATTGGCCATATTATGAGTATTACATGATGGATATTTTATATATTTGTAGAAACGGTTTAGTGACATTATTCAACAAATGTAATTTTTTGGGATGTCACAGATAACTTGTAATGCTGATGATGTTTTGAAGTCCTACATTCATTGTGTATACAATATAACAGGTGTACATACTGTTACTTATCCATCATTAATGGATTCTGAAATGTACTTGAATGGTTTTATTTAAAACCGTATATCAGATTCCTTACAAAAAATTTTTTTGGTTTGCATTGCTGTTCGACATGTTAATGTATGCGTCTATTTTTGGCAATTCTTTATTTATATACATTTGTTTAATTAAAATCATCATCTTATGGTAGTAAAGGTTATCTTTCTCTTGTTTGGAGTATCTACATTTTTAATTGCCACGTTTCAAGGCAAATACTGTATATAGTATTTCCACATCCTCCTTGACCCTGGGCTCCAACACCGCCAGTTGGTGCTTGGAAGTGCTGTGTGCACAGTCAACACTTGCTCCTGTGTTACTGGGGTTCAGTAATGTCAGCTGTTCCCCTGCTGTGTGTACGGCAAAAAGTCCTACTGCCTCCACCCTGTTCTCCTCTCATCCCTGGGCTCAAACACCGCCAGTTATTGCTCGGAAGTGCTGTTTGCACAGTCAACACTTGCTCCTGTGTTACTGGGGTTCAGTAATGTCAGCTGTTCCCCTGCTGTGTGTACGGCAAAAAGTCCTGCTGCCTCCAATTTAAAGTTACAAAGTTGCTCATACTAGGCCTCAGCCTACATCCTCTCATCCCTGGGCTCCAACACCGCCAGTTGTTGCTCGGAAGTGCTGTTTGCACAGTCAACACTTGCTCCTGTGTTACTGGGGTTCAGTAATGTCAGCTGTTCCCCTGTTGTGTGTAGGGCAAAAAGTCCTGCTGCCTCCACCCTGTTCTCCTCTCATCCCTGGGCTCCAACACCACCAGTTGTTGCTCGGAAGTGCTGTTTGCACAGTCAACACTTGCTCCTGTGTTTTTAGGGTTCAGTAATGTCAGCTGTTCCCCTGCTGTGTGTACGGCGAAAAGTCCTGCTGCCTCCACCGTGTTCTCCTCTCAAACCTGGGCTCCAACAATGCCAGTTGGTGCTCGGAAGTGCTGTTTGCACAGTCAACACTTGCTCCTGTGTTACTGGGGTTCAGTAATGTCAGCTGTTCCCCTGCTGTGTGTACGGCAAAAAGTCCTGCTGCCTCCACCCTGTTCTCCTCTCATCCCTGGGCTCCAACAACGCCAGTTGCTGCTCGGAAGTGTCATTGGCACTGGTACTCACTCCTGCCCAGCCTGGTTACAGCAAGCCAGCTGTTTCCTGGCAGTGTCAACATCACTTAGCCTTCAATAAGTTATCCTGTCGTGTTGCGTTCGGGTTAGCTGACTCTATGGTGCCTGCAGTTTAAGTGCTTCCTATTTGTGCTGCGGGATATGTAAATAAAGGCTGTTTCCGTTGTGACAATAGGACAAGCACCCACTGTAGGACTGTGGGATTCGGTAACTGCGGCCGGCTCGCGGCCTGTCAACTTAAATTTTCATGGGTACCTTCTGCTACCCGTCCGGGTTCCAGTACCGTCAGCTGGTTCTCCGCAGTGCCTTTGGCCTAGGTGCCTCCATCTCGGTATCCGAGTTCCAGCAACGTCTGCTGGTCCTTGGTAGTGCTTTGGAGCACAGGTACCTCCTGCTTAGTAACCGTGTCCCAGTAACGTCAGCTGGTCCTCGGTTGTGCCATTGGCTCTGTTCCTTCTGCTGCCCCTCCGGGTTCCAGCACAGTCAGCTGGTCCTCGTTACTTCCATTGGCTCTTGTACCTTCTGCTACCCGTCCGGGTTCCAGTACCGTCAGCTGGTTCTCCGCAGTGCCTTTGGCCTAGGTGCCTCCATCTCGGTATCCGAGTTCAAGCAACGTCTGCTGGTCCTTGGTAGTGCTTTGGAGCACAGGTACCTCCTGCTTAATAACCGTGTCCCAGTAACGTCAGCTGGTCCTCGGTTGTGCCATTGGCTCTGTTCCTTCTGCTGCCCCTCAGGGTTCCAGCACAGTCAGCTGGTCCTCGTTACTTCCATTGTCTCTTGTACCATCTGATACCCGTCCGGGTTCCAGTACCGTCAGCTGGTTGTCGGAAGTCACTCAGCCTTCTTGTACCTTCAGCTACATTTCCAAGTTGAAGATTTTTGAAATTTTTTTTGGGCAATCACTCTGGATCTCCAACACTGAAGACAACGACCCTGAAGACGACGACCCTGAAGACCACCCCGAAGAAGACAACGAGCCCGAAGACGAGGACTCTGAAGACGAGGACCCTGAAGACGACGACGACCCTGAAGACCACCCCGAAGAAGACGACGACCCCAAGGACGACGACCATCAAGACAACGAGCCTGAACACCATCACAAAGAAGAAATAAAAGATTACCCAGAAGAAGATCACCAACAGGACAAAGAAGATTAAGACAAACTACAAGATACAGAACAAGAGACAGAAGAACAAGAAGCAGAAGAACAAAAAGCAGAAGAACATTAAGTATAAGACCAAAATTCAGAGCAAAATATATGCTCTAAATTATAAGCAGAAGAAGACTAAGCAGTGTATGGGGGTGAGTCCGTTCCTCCTTGTGGTGCCCCTGGAAAATGCCTTATGCTGCCGGCTAAACTGAACGCGGACAAATACTGTTGTAATTTAAATGTTTTGTGACAGCAAGAACGGAAGGATGAAATCTTCAAACTTTTACAGATTACAACTACAGGAATCTCTGTCACAAATAAGAATATGATGAAGAAGATGAATAGGAAGAAGATGAAGAAGTAGAATATGAAGAAGAATAATAGTTGAATAAGAAGAATATGAGTAATGTTAACAAAAAGATGAACAGCAAGAAGTTTAAGAAGAAGATAAATAAGGTGAAGATGAAGAATAATTTGATGAAAAAGATGATGCTGCTGAAGATCATGAAGGAGAAAGTGTGGCAGAAGTAAAAAAGTTGAAGAGCATGGAAGTTGTGAAACATGCATATGTGCCAAAATAGAAAAAAGGTTAACAACATAGTCAATTTCTTCGTCAATCCGAACGTCTTTAAAAAAAAAAGTATTCCTGCTATTCCATTTGATTGGGTTAAACATCTATGCCTTTAATGTCTCCTCCACCTCCCCCAATACATTCTACATTACTCTTTATTGTTTTCCTTCATGTACAATTAACCTACAAGGCAAGAATGGTTTTTTTTTTAATTCCGATATTTTTGTCCCATAGACTTGCATTGGATTTCCGGTATCGGAATCGGGTATCTCCGATACTTTTTGGGTATCGGCGATACCCATTCCGATCCGATACTTCTTGATATCGGAAAGTATCGCTCAACTCTAATCACTGTATGACAGAACAGCATGCAGAGTCTACATTATGTCTGCATACTGGCCCCATACAGGTTCATCACTTTCCCATACAGCACATCCCTCGCTTCTGAGCATGCTCAGCCCGCAGAACGGATCCCTGCACATGGAAGCTCACGGATCCGTGTTGTCCTGGATCCGTGCTCCATAGAGCTCCATTGTAATTCCAGACGTGTAGTCGTGGATCCGTGCGTCTTTCTGTGCCTGCGTGTTTTTCAGATAACACAAAACTGCAACAAGTTGCGTTTTTGTGCGTCTGATAAAATATGCAGACACAGGGATCCGTGGGAAAACGGTGACAACTGAATGCACACGCAAGTCCCATCCGTCACCACTGAAAGTCAATGGAGTCGAAAACGGATCCGTGTGTCTGCATAGTTTATCAGACCCACAAAAACGCTACTTGTTGCAGTTTTGTGGTGCCTGAAAAACAACACAGGACATGGATGAAGCCAACATATCTTTATTTGGGACTCAATAACTCACATGCATTTATTCCCAGCACACATATACTGCTCTCCTGCTGCTCATCCAGATGAGTCACAGTCAGTCACACTGATAAGTGCTAGCCAGGCACAGGAAAAAAAAACAAAACTGGGCTCACTCTTGAGTCTCACTGCAGAGCTCGCTCCTGTCATTCACAGCAGGGAGCCGGCTCTTTGTATCAGGAAGGCACACATCACTGAAGGAGCTGTATAGCTGCACTGGGGGCGGAGGACCCGGGGAAATCATGTTTTTTAACCATTTGCTGTCTGAGAGACGAGTCCTGTCCCTGGCTAGCAGTATGTGTCCCAGCCCAGGGAGGGACGGGAGAGGGGCACCGGGGCACCACCGCTGCACCTCAGCCCCATAGTAAGTTGTTAAAATAACTAATTAGTCACCTGGCTTCTGCTTCTGGGCGATATCAAGCATACCTCCCAACTTTTAAAGAAGGGAAAGAGGGACAGATGGTGCAAATGTTAGGCCACGCCCCTAGCCACATCCATTTCACTGGTCACACCCATATCCATGCCCCGACCACACCCATTTAGCACTGCTGATCACACTGTTTAATAAACAATAATTATAAACACATACCTCCCAACAGTCCCGGTTTCAGCGGGACAGTCCCAATTTTGGGTCCCTGTCCCGCTGTCCTGGCCAGGAGGTTTACTTTCCCATATTAGAATCGTACATACGGAAACCCCAGGGACCTCTCACACGTTCCACCGGAAGTGACGTGCTGTAAGTCAGCTGACCGTGGGAAATGACCGCTGACCTCATTTCCCCAGGATGTGGGGATCTCATCAGCTATGCAGCACTCCATTCAATACCCGGCTCTAACTGAGCAAGACAGGCAGGATCTGGGTATCTCATCATCTGTTGAACAGATCCCATGATGAGATCCCCAGATCCTGCCTGTCTCACTCAGTAAGAGCCAGGTATTGTATGCAGCGCTCCATACAATACCCGGCTCTAACTCCAACAGATCCCGCGGCTCGATGCGTCGCTATTCTGAAGACTCTCCCAAGAACGAGTTACAATACCTGCTCCTGTAAGCTGACCGCCAGAAATGAGGTCAGCGGTCATTTCCAGCATTCAGTTGACTTACAGCATGTCACTTCCAGTGGAACGTGACGTGTGGCTGCCAGAACGTGTGGGAGGTCCCCGGGGTTTTCGCATGTACGATTCTAATGCGGGAAAGTAAACCTACTGGCCGGGACAGCGGGACAGGGACCCAGCCCTACGTAGATAAAAGCATTCGCTCCATCCCCACGCAGACCCATGCACATAATGGCACCCCTCCTTCCCCCCTGCAGCCCCAAGCACACAGCTCCCGCAAGTAACAGGACCCTTGTACATGCGCGGCTCCGCTCTTTGTGGCCCCGTACACACGTGGCTCCGCTCCGCACACCTCGTACGCACGCGGCTACGCTCCGTATACCTCATACACATGCGGCTCCGCTCCGTACACCTCGTACACACGCGACTCCGCTCCGTACACCTCGTACACACGCGGCTCCGCTCCGTACACCTCGTACACACGCGGCTCCGCTCCGTACACCTCGTACACACGCGGCTCCGCTCCGTACACCTCGTACACACGCGGCTCCGCTCCGTACACCTCGTACACACGCGGCTCCGCTCCGTACACCTCGTACACAAGCGGCTCCGCTCCGTACACCTCGTACACAAGCGGCTCCGCTCCGTACACCTCGTACACACGCGGCTCCGCTCCGTACACCTCGTACACACGCGGCTCCGCTCCGTACACCTCGTACACATGCGGCCCTGCTCCGCACACTTCGTACAAACGCGACTCCGCTCCGTACATCTCGTACACACGCGGCTCCGCTCCGCACACTTCGTACACACGCGGCTCCGCTCCGTACACCTCGTACACATGGCTCTGCTCCGTACACCTCGTACACACGCGGCTCCGCTCCGTACACCTCGTACATGCGGCTATGCTACATCCACACTGTAAACCCCTCCTGACCCCTCACGCCCCCTGAGGAAGGAGAGCAATCTCCGAAACGTGCGTCGGGGTTACTGGTGATCTCCCGTGGCATCCCCCTATCTACACCGCGGTATGTTGCTGTATTTAATCTACTAATGTGTACACATGCTTTAGCTTTATCCATCCGCGATGTATCTATGTATCTATGATTTCTCTTGCACTAATTAGACTGATATGGTCACTATTATCACAATGATTTCTTATATGTGCTTGAGTATCTGGGCTATATAATATAACATATATAGGGAGGCACCACTGGGTATCCCAGTGAGCGCTTATGGGTCTAACCCTTTTGTGATTTCTAAATCTCTACCTTCATCTAACTTGTGTCCTGATGTTACTATATTTTAGCTCCTTTTGTGATTTAATAAAATATATATTTTATACTTAATTATTTGATTCTGTGACTGTTTGTTGTAGTGGAGGGTTTGTTTCCAATCCTTTATGAACGATACTTTACGGGATTTCGTGGATAAATTTCTGATCGTTTATTTGGACGATATCTTGATTTTTTCCAATGACTGGGATTCTCATGTGGAACATGTTCGGACTGTATTCCGGATTTTGAGAGAAAGCGTATTGTATGTGAAGGGATCAAAATGTCTTTTTGGCGTACAGAAGGTTTCATTTCTGGGATTCATTTAGTCTCCGTCTGTTATTGAAATGGACCCGGTCAAAGTTCAGGCCATTTGTGATTGGGTTCAACCCACCACATTGAAGGCTCTTCAGAGATTTTTGGGTTTTGTTCATTTTTATTGTAAATTTATAGCTAATTTCTCTGATATTGTGAAGCCACTGACTGATTTGACCAAGAAGGGTTCTGATGTAGTGAATTGGTCTCCTGAGGCAGTTTCTGCATTTCAGGAGCTTAAGCGGAGATTCATTTCTGCTCCTGTTCTGCGCCAACCTGATGTTTCTCTACCATTTCAGGTGGAGGTTGATGCCTCCGAGATTGGTGCAGGAGCCGCTTTGTCCCAAAGGGATCTGGAGACCTCTAAGATTAACCCTTGTGCCTTTTTCTCTCGAAAATTTTCCCCAGCGGAACGTAATTATGATGTGGGTAATCGGGAGTTATTGGCCATGTAGTGGGCTTTTGAGGAGTGGAGACATTGGCTGGAAGGAGCCAAGCATCAGGTGGTAGTCCTCACGGATCATAAGAACCTGGTTTATCTTGAATCAGCCAAGTGTCTTAATCCTAAATAGGCCAGTTGGGCCTTGTTTTTCAAACGTTTTAATTTTGTGGTCTCTTTTCCCCCGGGCACTAAGAATGTTAAGGTGGATGCCCTCTCGAGGATTTTCTTTCTGGATTCTCCTGAGGTAACCGAGCCTGCTGTTATTCTGAAGGAGAGTGTGGTTCTTTCCGCTATCTCGCCCAATTTGAGACTGGCTTTGGAGAAATTTCAGGAGGATAAACCTGAACATTGCCCTGCTGGGAGATTGTTTGTCCCAGACCAGTAGAGGAAGAATGTGATGTCCGAGATTCATTGCTCCGCGTTAATCGGCCATCCTGATATTTTTGGTACAAGAGATTTGGTGAGTCGGTCCTTTGGGTGGCCCACTTTGTCTCGTGACGTCAGGGACTTTGTGGCAGTCCTGTGGAACTTGTTCTCGGTCCAAACCTTGCTCTCGCTCTAGTGGTTTGTTAATGCCATTGCCTGTGCCCAAGAGGCCATGAACCCATATCTCTATGGATTTTATTTCCGACCTCCCTGTCTCTCAGAGAATGGCCGTTATTTGGGTAATCTGTGATAGGTTTTCCAAGATGATACATTTTGTGCCACTGCCTAAGTTGCCATCCTTCTCCGAGTTGGTGCCCTTGTTTTTTCAACAGGTGGTTCGGTTGCACGGCGTTCCAGAGAACATTGTTTCTGACAGAGGAGTCCAGTTTGTTTCCAGATTTTGAAGGACATTTTGTTCCAAATTGTGAGTTCAACTGTCTTTTTCCTCTGCGTTCCACCATCAGACCAATGGACAAACTGAGAGAACAAACCAGACCTTGGAGACTTATTTGAGATGTTTTGTATCTGATCAAGATGACTGGGTCTCTTTTTTGCCTTTGGCTGAGTTTGCTTTGAATAATAGAGCTAGTTCTGCCACCTTGATGTCTCCATTTTTCTGCAATCTCAGGTTTCATCCTCGATTTTCTTCAGGGCAGGTGGAGGCTGGTGTTGACTCTATTGTGGAGAGAATGCAGCTGATTAGGGATCAAGTAGTGGATAAGCTGTCTCTCTCTCAGGAGAAGGTCCAGCGGTTTGCCAACCGGCATAGGACTGATGGTCCTCGATTTAAAGCGGGTGAGTTTGTTTTTATTGTCCTCAAAAAATATCCCTATGAGGGTTGCGTCTCCAAAATTTAAACCAAGGTTCATTGGACCTTATAAGATCATGGAGATTATTAATCCCATTTCCTTCCGTTTGCTTCTTCCAGGAACATTCAAGATTCACAACGCATTTCACAAATCTTTATTGAAGAGATTTGTCGAGCCTGTGGTTCCTATGGCTGCGCGTCCTGATCCTGTTTTGGTTGAGGGCAATTTGGAGTATGTGGTTGAGAAGATATTGGATTCTCGTTTGGCCAGGCAGAGACTCCAGTACTTTATGAAGTGGAAAGGCTATGGTCAGGAGGACAATTCTTGGGTGTTTGCTTCTGACATTCATGCTGAAAGACTGGTCCGTGCCTATCACCGAGCTCATCCTGATCATCCTGGTGGCACAAGTGAGGGTTCGGTGACCCCTCCTCAAGGGGGGGTACTGTTGTGAACATTTTGGAGACGACTTTGGAGCTGAGGCTCCCTCTGGTGGTTGCTGATGGTATTGAACCAATGTTGAATACCAAGAGCCCCACACCAGCAAATAACTAGTGGTGGTCAGGTGGTAATGACTGGCCAGATATAAGTGAGCTGGACTCCCATGATCCTCGCCGGTAATCAATTGTGCTTCCTGGTCTAGGTTGGAAATCAGCTTGCTTTCCTGCTGTCTTTTGCTTGCTTTCAGACAAGTCTCTTTCAGTTTTTTTTTACTGTGGTTTGAATTCCTTGCTTTTTGCTGCATTGCTTTTTGTATTCAGCCGGTCCGCTTTGGGGGGTTTTGGCTGGTCTCCGTTCGTTTTTTGTATTTGTTCATTTGCTCAGTTCTTGTGATATCTTGCTGCTGGGTAGCTACGTGCCCACACCAGAGATCTGATATAGGTGGTCGAGACCCTGTGGTCTCAGTGTTTTTGGATTCAGAAGTGTTGGAGTTTTTCCTAGGGTTTTTCTGGGTTGCAGACAGTATTCTCTCCTGTACTATCCTATCTAGACAGTTTTGGGCCCCAGCGTTTGCTCAATCTATTTTCTGTCTGTGTTTGTGTTTTCATCGTCTAACCGCCACTATATGTTTGGGGGCTTCCTACTCTTTTGCGGTCTACTCCGGGGCAGTCAGCTTTCCTTTTTCCATCTTCAGGGATAGCTATGTACTGTAGCTGTACTGAGGTGATTAGGACCACCGTAGGTACGCTCCACGGCTGCTTCTAGTTGTGCGGTTAGTTTAGGGGTCTGCAACCTATTAGTTTCCAACCTTTCTGGTGTCAGGCTGCCTATGCGGTTTTTTGCGCCTGCCTCCTCTGCTACTAAAACATAACAACTGGGGCTGGGGGGGCAATGAGCACTGGGGCTGGGGGGCAGTGAGCGCTGTGGGGGCAGTGAGCGCTGGCGGGCAGTGAGCGCTGGGGGAATGAGCGCTGGGGGAGAAATGAGCGCTGGGGCAGTGAGCGCTGGGAGGGCAGTGAGCGCTGTGAGGAGTGAGCGCTGGGGGGCAGTGAGCGCTGGGGGGCAGTAAGCGCTGTGGGGCAGTGAGCGCTGGCGGGACGAAAAGTGCCTAGGGCGGCATAAACTCTAAATATGGCCCTGGCGGTATACCATGGTACTGTGCTATATACCATGATGCTGTGCTGTATACCATGTGGTACTGTGCTATATACCATGGTACTGTGCTATATACTATGGTGATGTGCAGTATACCATGTGGGGCTGTGTGTATACCATGTAAGCTGTGTTATATACTATGTGGCTGTGTTATATACCATGGGGGTACATTATGCATTATTCTATGGGGGAGGCTGTGTTATATAATAGAAAGGGGGGCTACCCTGCTCAGCATATTCAGCTCCGGATTGAGATAGTGTAGGGAGAGCTGCTGCCGATATAGAGTCAGAATTGGGGATTTATTAGTTAGGTGGGGTCTACCATCCTAAACTAATCAAATCCAGCTAAACCAACAGTCTTTCTAAGGACTAATTCCGGAGTAAATAGATTTCAGTATTAGGTAGGCAGGGTAGTGTACGTAGCTTTATACACATCAGTGCAAGGCCTGCAGGCACTGTATGTGTGTATATAGATCATTGCATACTTCAAAAGGGTCCATTCTCTTCCTGTGTTCTGGTGCTGCTGCTGCTACCTGTAGGCAGGGCCGGCATTAGGGGCAGGCAGACCAGGCAGCTGCCTAGGGCCCCCGCACCCCAGGGGCCCCCAGCTAGCAGCACATCACACAGCCGCTATGGGGCCCGTGATGCAGGGGGGCCCGCCTGCCGCCAGCGCCGATTCCCCCTGCCACCACATTGAACTATACAGGTGTCATAGATGCCGGTACAGTTCAAAGCAATGATGGAGGAGAGAGCGTCAGCTGACGCTCCCTCTCCCATCATTCCCCATTCTGCCTCTGACACAGTGGGTGCACGATGATGTCATTGCGCACTCACTGTGTACCAAGCAGTGCAGGCTGAGTCAGGAGACAGCAGGGACCCGCTTGGGCATGGGGATGGTGAGGAGTGTTTTTTTTTTTAATGTAACAGTGAGTACTAAAACCTATGGGGCCATTGGGGGGGGTTTATTTTTGGGGCTTTTTTTTTTTTTTAAATTTTTTAAAAATTTTTTTTAAAAAGGGGGGTTTTTTTTGGGGGGTTTTTTAAATTTTGGCCCTTTCCGGGTTTTTTAAAAAAAAAGGGGGGGGCCCCTTTTTTTTAAAATAAAAAAAAAAAAAAAATTTTTAAAAAATTTTTAAAAAAAATAAAAAAACCCTTTTTTTTTAAAAAAAAACTTTAAAAATTAAAAAAAAAGGGGGGCCCCGGGGGGGGCCCCGGGGGGGGGGGGGGCCCCCCCCCGGGGGGGTTTTTGGGGCCGGGGGGGGCCCCCCCGGGGGGGGCCCCCCCCCGGGGGGGGGGGAAGGCCCCGGGGCCCCAAAGGGGGAAGGGGGGCCCCCCAAAAAAAAAAAAAAGGGGGGGGGGGGGGGCCGGGGCCCCCCCCGGGGGGGGGGGGGGGGCCCCCCGGGGGGGGAAAAAACCCCGGGGGCCCCGTGGGCCCTTGGGGCCCCCCGGGGGCCGGGGCCCCGGGGGGGAAAAAAGGGGGGCCCCCCCCCCAATTCCAAAAATTTTGGGGGGGGGGCCCCCCCCCCCCTGGGAAAACCCCCCCCGGGGGGAAAAAAAACCCCCCGGGGGGGGGGGGTTTTCCCCCCTTTTTGGGGGGGAACCCTTTGGGGGGGGGGGGGGCCGGAAAAGGGGGGGTGGCCCCGGGGGGGCCCCCGGGGGGGCCCCCGGGGGGGGGGGCCCCGGGGCCCCCTTTTTTGGGGGGGGGGGCAACCCCGGGGGGTTTTTTTAAAAAAGGGGGAAATTTTTGGGGGGGGGGAAAAAATTTTTTTTTTTTTGGGGTTTTTTTTAAAAAAATTTTGGGGTTTCCTCCTAAATTTTCCCCCCAAAAAAAAAGGGGGGGGCCCCGGGGGGGCCTTATTCTTTTAAAAAAAAATTTTTTGGGGGTTTTTTTAAAAAAAAAAAAAATTTTTTTTTGGGGGGTTTTTTAAAAAAGGGGGGTTTTAAAAAAAGGGGGGGAAAAATTTTTTTTTTAAAAAAAAAAAACCCTTTTTTTAAAAAAATTTTTTAAACCCCCCCCAAAAAAAAAAAAAAAAACCCCAAAAAAATTTTTTTTTGGGGGGGGAAAAAAACCCCCCCCCCCCGGGGGGGGGCCCCCCCCCCCCCAAAGGGGGGAAAATTTTTTGGGGGGGAAATTTTTTTTACCGAAAAAAACTTTTTTTTTGGGGCTTAATTTTTTTTGGGGGAAAAAATTTTTGGGAAAGGGGGTTTTTTTTGGGGGGGGGGGAAAAAAAAAAAAAAGGGGGGGGGGTTTTTTAAAAAAGGGGGGGCCTTTTTTTTTTGGGGGGGGGGGTTTTTTCTTTTTAAAAAGGGTTTTTTGGGGGGGGTTTTTTAAAATTTTTTTTGGGGGGGGGGGGAAAAAAATAGGGTTTAAATTTTTTTTAAAAAAAAAAAAATTTGGGGGGTGGTTTTTTTCTTGGGGGTTTTTTTTGGGGGGGTTTTTTTAAAAAAAAGGGGAAAAATTTTTTTTTTTTTTAAAAATTTTTTTTGGGGGGTTTAAAAAAATTAAAAATTTTTTTTTAAAAATTTTTTTCCCAAAAATTTTTTAAAAAAATTTTTTAAAAAAACCCCGCCTTTTTTTGGGGGAATTTTTTTACCCGGGGGGGAATTTTTTTGGCCCCAAATTTTTGGGGGGGTTCTTTTTTTGGGGGCTTTCCAAAAAAGGGGGGCGGGATTTTTTTTTTTAAAATTAAAACTTTTAAAACCCCCTTTTTTTTAAAAAAAAAAAAAAAAAAATTTTTTTTTTTTGGGGGGCCTTTTTTTTTCTTTCCAAAGGGGGTTTTCCTTTTTTTTCAGGGTTTTTTTTGGGGGGGGGAAAAAAAAGGGGGGGGGGAATGTTTTTTAATTTTGGTTTTTTTTTTTTTTGGGGGGGGGGGTGTTTTTCCCCTATTAAAAAGGGGTTAAAGGGGGCCCCCCAAAAAAAGGGGGGGGGGAAAAAAATAAATTTTTCCCCCCTTTTTAAAAAAAAAAAGGGGGGGGGGGAAAAAATTTTTTAAAAAAAAAAAAAATTTTTTTTAAAAAAAATTTTAAAAAAGGAAAGGGTTTTTTTAAAAAAATTTTTTTTTTTTTTTGGGGGGAAAAAAAATTTTTTTTTAAATTTTTTTTTTCCCCCTTTTTTTTCCCCCCCCTTTTTTTTTTTCCCCCTTTTTTTTGGGGAAATTTTTTTTTTTTTTTTTTTTTTTTTTTTTTTAAATTTTTTTTTTTCCCCCCCCAAAAAAAAAAAAAAAACCCCTTTTTTTTTGGGCTTTTTCCCCCCTTTTTTAAAATTTTTTTTTTAAAATTTTTTTAAATTTTTTTTTCCCCCCCTTTTAAATTTTTTTTTTTGGGGTTTTTTCCCAAAAATTTTCCTTTTCCCGGGGGGGGTTTTTTTTTTCCCTTTTTTTTGTTTAAAAACCCCCCCCCAAAAAAATTTTTTGTTTTTTTTTTTTTTTTTTCTTTTTTTCCCCTTTTTTTTTCCTTTGGGGTTTTTTTTTTTTTTAAAAAAAAAGGGGTTTTTTGGGGTTTTTTTTTTTTAAAACCCTTTTTTTCCCCTTTTTCCCCTTTTTTTGGGGGGGGCCCCCCTTTTTTTTTTTTCCTTTTTTTTTTTGGGGGTTTTTTTCCCCTTTTTTCCCCCCCTTTCCTTTTTTTTTTCCCCAAAAAATTTTTTTTTTTTTAAAAAAAAAAACCCCCCCCCCTTTTTTTTTTTCCCCCTTTTTTTTAAAAAAAAAAAACCCCCCCTTTTTTTCCCCCTTTTTTAACAAAAGGGGGGGGTTTTTTTTTTCCAAAAGGGGAAAAAAAAACCCCTTTTAAAATTTAAAAATTTTTTTGGGGTTTTTGGGGGGGGGGGGGGAAAAAAGGGGGGCCCCCAAAAATTTTTTTCCCCCAAAAAAAACCCCCCCCTTTTTTTTTTTTTTTTTTTTTTTTTTTTCCCCCCCCCCCGAAATTTTTTTTTTTTGGGGGGCCCCGGCAAACCCCGGGAAAAATTTTTTTTCTTTTGGGGGGGGGGGGGGGGCCCTGGGGGGGCCCGGGGGCCCCCCGGGGTTTTTCCCCCCCAAAGGGGGTTTTTTTTTGGGGCCCTTTTTTTGGGCCCCTTGGGGGGAAAAAAAAAAAAAAAATTTTCCCCCTAAGGGAAAAAAGGGGCCAAAGGGGAAACCCCCCCCCCCCCCCCAAAAAAAAAAAGGGGGGGAAGGAAAAAATTTTTTTTTTTCCCCCCCCCCCCCCTTTCCCAAAAAAGGGGGGGTTTTTTCCCAAAAAAAGGGGGGAAATTTTAAAGGAATTTAAAAGGGGCCCGGGGAAAAACCCCCCCAAAAAAGGGGAAAGGGGGGTTTAAAAAAAAAAAACAAAAAGGGGGGTTCGGAACCCGGGGGGGGGGGGGCCCGGGGAGGGGGTAAACCTTTTAAAAACAAAATTTTTTTTAAAAAAAAAACCCCACCCCGGGGGGAAAAAAAGGGGGAAAAGAAAAGGGAAAAGGAAAAGGGCCCCAAAAAAATTTTTCCCGGGGGGGGGGGGGAAAAAGGGGGGGGGGGCCGGGCCTTTTCCAACCCCCAAAAAAAATTTTTTTGGGGCCCTTTTTGGGGGAAAAAAGGGGGGAAACCCCCAAATTGGGCCCAAAGGGGAAGGGGGGAAAAAACCCCCCCAAAAAAAAATTTTTTAAAGGGGGGGGGAAAAGGGGGGGGAAAAAAAAAAGGGGGGGGAAAAATTTTTGAACAACCCGGGGGAAAAAAAGGGGGGGGGGGGCCTTTTTTTTTTTTAAAAAGGGGGGGGCCTTTTCCCCCCCAAAAAAAATTGGAACGGAAACCCTTTCCAAACCCCCCGGGGGAAAAAAAAAATTTCCCCCCTCCGGGGGAAGGGGGCCCCGGGGGCCCCCAAAAAAAAATTTTTTAACCCTTTTTTTGGGGGGCCCCCCCCAAAAAAAAAAGGGGTTTTTTTTCCCCGGCCGGGAAATTTCCGGGGAAAGGAAATTCCCCAAAAAAACCGGGGGGGCGTTTCCCCCCCGGGGAAAAAATTTTTTTTCCTTTTTGGGGGGGGGGGAAAAAACCCCAATGGGAAAAAAAAAATTTTCCGGGGGGGTTTTTCCCCAAAAAGGGTTTGGGGCCCCCGGGGGGCCCGGGGGAGGAAAAGGGGGTTTTTAAAAAAAAAATTAATTTACCCCAAAAAAAAGGGGGGGTTTAAAAGGGAAAGGAAAAACCCGGGGGGCCCGGGGGGGGTTTTTTTTTTTTTGTTTTTTTGGGGGGGGGGGGGGGGGGGGAAACCCCCAAAAAAAAAAAGGGGCCCCCTTTTTTTTTTTTTGGGGGTTTTTTCGGGGTTTTTTTTAAAAAAAAAATTTTTTTTTTTTTTTTTTAGGGGAAAAGGGGGAAAATTTTTTAAAAAAAATTTTTTTCCCCAAAAATTTTTAAAAAGGGGGGGGAAAATTTTTAAAAAGGGGGGGGGTTTTTTTTAAAAAAAAAAGGGGGGGGAAAATTTTTAAAAAAAAAAAATTTTTTTTTTTTAAAACCCCCGGGGGGGGGGTTTTTCCCTTTAAGGGGGGGAATTTTTTTTTTGGGTTTTTTTTGGGGTTTTTTTTTTTCCCCCCCAAAAAAGGGGGGAAAAAATTTTTTTAAAAAGGGGGCTTAAAACCCCCTTTTTAAAAAAATTTTTTTGGGGGGGGGGTTTTTTTTTTTTAAAAAAATTTTTTGGGGCCCCAAAAAAAAAAAAAAAAAGGGGTTTTTTTGGGGGAAAAAAAGGGGGGGTTTTTTTTTTTAAAAAAAAATTTTAAAAAAAAATTTTTTTTTTTTTTTTCCGGGGGAAAAAAGGGGGATTTCCCCGGGGGGGCCCCAAAGGGGTTTTTTTTTTGGGGGGAAAAAGGGAAAATTTTTTTTTTAAATTTAAGGGTTTTTTTAAAAAAAGGGGGGAAAAATTTTTTTAAAAAAAAAAAAAATTCCCCCCCGGGGGGGGGGGGAAACTAAAGGGGGGTTCCGGGAAAAAATTTTTCCCCCCTTAAAAAATTTTTTTAAAAAATTTTTTTTTTTTTAAAAAAAATTTTTTTTTGGGGGGGGGGGTTTTTTAAAATTTTTTCCCTTTTAAAAAAAAGTTTTGGGGGAAAAAAAAAGGGGGGGGGGCCCCGGGGGGCCTTTAAAAAAAAAACCCCGGGGGGGTTTGGAAAAAAAGGGGGGGTTTTTAAAAAAATTTTTTTTAAAAAAATTTTTTAAAAAAATTTTTTTTTAAATTTTTGGGGGAAAAATTTTAAAATTAAAAAAGGGGTTTTTTAAAAAAAAAATTTTTTGGGGCCAAAAAAAAAAATTTTGTAAGGGCCCCTTTAAAAAAAAGGGGGGTTTTTTTTTTTAAAAAAAAAAAAGGTTTAAAAAGGGGTTTTTTTCCCCCCCAAAAAAGGGGTTTTTCCCAAACCGATTGGGCCCGGGGGGAAAAAAAAAAAAATTTTTTTAAAATTTTTTTTGGGGGTTTTTTTTTTTTTAAAATTTTTTGGGGGAAAAAAAAGGGTTTAAAGGGGGGCCCTTTTTTTTAAAGGGGGGGAAAAAAAAATTTAAAAAAAAATTTTTTTTTTCCCAAAAAAAAATTTCCAAAAATTTTTTAAAAAAAAAAAAAAAAAAGGGGTTTTAAAAAAAAAAAAAAAATCCAAAAAATTTCCCAAGGTTTTTTTCCCAATTTTGGGGAAAAAAAAAAAAAATTTTTTTTTAAAAAAAAACTTTTTTCGGGAAAAAAAAAGGAACCCCCCTTTTTTTTGGTGCCTTTAAAAAAAAAATTTTTTTAAAAAAAATAAAAACCCTTAAAAAAATTTTTTGCCTTTAAAAGGGAAAATTTTAAGGGGAAAAAAAATTTTTTTTTTTTAAAAAAATTTTTTTTTTTTTTCCCTTTGGGCCCCCTTTTTTTTTTTTAAAAAAATTTAAAAATTTTTTTCCCCCCTTTTTTTAAAAAAAATTAAATTTTTTTTTAGGGGGTTTTTAAAAAAAACGCAAATTTTCCCCCTTTTTTTTAAAAAAAAAAAAAAAAGGGTTTTTTTTTAAAAAAAAATAAAAGGAACCTTTTTTTTAAAAAAAAAACCCCTTTTTTTAAAAAAAAACAAAAAAGGGGGGCCCCCCCTTTTTTTTTTTTAAAAAATTTAAATTTTGGGAAAAATTTAAAAAAACCTTTTTAAAACCCTTTTTTAAAAAAAAAATTTTTTTCAAAAATTAAAAAATTTTTTTTTAAAGGGGCCTTTTTTTTTTTTCAATTGGGGGGGGGTTTTAAAAAAATTTTTTAAAAAAATTTTTAAATTTTAAAAAAAAAAAAATTTTCCCCAAAAAATTTTTTTTTATTTAAGGGAAAAAAATTTTTTTTTTGGGGTTTTTTGGGGCCCAAAAAATTTTCCCCTTTTTCCCTTGGGGGGGCCTTCCCTTTTGGGCCCCCCTTTTTTAAAATTCACATTGGGGGGGAAAAACCCCCCCCTTTTTTTTTTTTACCCCTATACCAAAAAACCCCCCCTTGAAAAAAAAAAAAAAAATTTTTTTTTTTTTTTGGGAAATTTTAAAAATTTTTTTTTTTCCCCTTTTTTTCCCCAAAAAACCCTTTTTTTTTTTTTTTTCCCCCGGGGTTTTTTTTGGGAAAAAATTTTTGGGAAGGAAAAAGGGGTTTTTAAAGAAACCCCCCGGGGGGGGTTTTTTTTAAAACCCTTTTTTTAAAAAAAAAAAATTTTGGGGCCCAAATTTTTTCCAGGTATTTTGGGGTTTTTTTTTAAAAAATTTTGGGGGTTTTTGGGGGTTTTCCCCAAAAAAAACCGGGGCCCCCCCCCGGGGGGTTTTTTTTTTTTCCAACCCCTTTTGGGTTTTTGGGAAGGGGGGGGGGGAAAAAAAAAAAATTTTTTTGGGGGGCCCCCTTTAAATTTTTTTCCCCAAAAAAAAAAAAACCAAAAAAATTTTTTAAAAAAGGGGGAAAAAAAAATTTTTTTTAAAGGTTTTTAAAAAAAAAAAATTTTTTTTTTCCCCCCCCAAAAAAAAAAAATTTTGGGGAAAAAAAACAGGGTTTTTTTTTTTTTTTCCCCCCCTTTTTTCCCCCAAAAAAGGGGGCCCCCCCAAAGGGGGGGTTTTTTTTTTTTTTTGGGGTTTTTTTGGGTTTGGGGGGGCCCCTTTTGGGGGTTTTTAAAAAAAATTTTTTAAATTTTTGGGGGGGGGGAAAAAAAAAAAACCAAAATTTTTTTTTTCCCAAAAAAAAGGGCCCATTTTTTTGGGGAACCCCCCAAAAAAAACCCCAAAAAAAAAGGGGGTTTACCTTTTTTTTTTTCTTTTTGGGAGTATACAATCGGGGTAGCCTCATCCCTATGTGGAGCCATTTAGACATGTGATGTTGTTTTCAGCATATGGAAGTAGCAGGAATTATTGCAGGACACACAGCAAGGGAACAGCTGGCGTTACTGAACCCCACAAACACAGGAGCGAGTGTTTTATCTGTGCATCCAGCATTCTGAGCAGCAACTGGCGGTTGTTGAAGCCCAGGGTCAAGGAGGGTGTAGGCTGAGGCTAGTATGAGCAAGTGTAATCTCTGGTGTAACTTTTATTTGGAGGTAGCAGGAATTATTGCCCGACACAGCAGCAGGGGAACAGCTGGCGTTAATGAACCCCACAAACACAGGAGCGAGTGTTTTTATCTGTGCATCCAGCACTTCTGAGCAGCAAACTTCGGTGTTGAAGCCAAGGGTCAAGGAGGGTGTAGAAATCACATATAGAGTAGCTGCCTTGCTCCGTGGCACTTCTAAATGTATATACTCCAAACTAGAGAAACGTAAGCTTTACTAGGACCATAAATGATGCTTTGAATTACAAAAATTGAAATAAAGACATTTAAAATATAAACGCATATATGCACATGGCAACAAGAAATGTAACACCACACCACCCCAAAAAAAAAAAAAAAAATATAGGGGTTGAAATTGTCAGAATTTTTAGGTTTTTGTTTGTCCACCCGTCTCTTGATGATTGACCACAAGTTCTCAATGGGATTAAGATCTGGGGAGTTTCCAGGCTATGGACCCAAATCTCTATGTTTTGTTCCCGAGCCATTTATTATCACCTTGCTTTATGGCAAGGTGCTCCATCATGCTGGAAAAGGCATTGTGATCGCCAAAACTGCTCTTGGAGGGTTGGGAGAAGTGCTCTTGGAGGACATTCTGGTACCATTCTTTATTCATGGCTGTGTTTTTAGGCAAGACTGTGAGAGAGCCGATTCCCTTGGCTGAGAAGCAACCCCACACATGAATGGATTCAGATGCTTAACAGTTGGCATGAGACAAGACTGTTGGTAGCGCTCACCTTGTCTTCTCCGAATGAGGCGTTTTTCCTGATGTCCCAAATAATCGAAAAGGGGATTCATCAGAGAAAATACCTTTACCCCAGTCCTCAGCAGTCCACTGCCTGTACCTTTTGCAGAATATCAGTCTGTCCATAATGTTTTTTTCTGGAGAGTAGTGGCTTCTTTGCTGCCCTCCTTGAGACCAGGCCTTGCTCCAAGAGTCTCCGCCTCACAGTGCGTGCAGATGCACTCACACCTGCCTGCTGCCATTCCTGAGCAAGCTCTGCACTGCTGGTAGCCGATCCCGCAGCTGAAACACTTTTAAGAGATGGTCCAGGCGCTTGCTGGTCTTTCTTGGGCGCCCTGAAGAATTTTTGGCAACAATGGAACCTCTCTCCTTGAAGTTCTTGATGATGCGATAGATTGTTGACTGAGGTGCAATCTTTCTAGCTGCGATACTCTTCCCTGTTAGGCCATTTTTGTGCATTGCAATGATGACTGCACGTGTTTCTTTAGAGATAACCATGGTTAACAGAAGAGAAACAATGATGCCAAGCACCAGCCTCATTTTAAAGTGTCCAGTGGTGTCATTCTTACTTAATCATGACAGATTGATCTCCAGCCATGTCCTCATCAACACCCACACCTGTGTTAATGGAGAAATCACTGAAAAGAGGTTAGCTGGTCCTTTTAAGGCAGAGCTGCAATGATGTTGAAATGTGTTTTGGGGGATAAAGTTCATTTTCTAGCCAAATATTGACTTGCAAGTAATTGCTGTTAAGCTAATCACTCTTTATAACATTCTGGAGTATATGCAAATTGCCATTAGAAAAAGTGAAGCAGTAGACTTTGTAAAAATTAATATTTGTGTCATTCTCAAAACTTTTGACCATGACTGTACTTTTCTGAAGAAATTAATGCTGCATAAGGAACGCTATGTACAACCGTTATATAGTGCAGACAATGGATGTAGTACTAGTCATCATCATCATTACAATTTATATGTGATAGACAGTTAAAAATACAGTCATTGATGAAAATTGTTAATTGACACACCATATATGAAATGTCCAGTATGGACTCATCAATATAATGGCGCAATAATCTATGATCAAGCATAACTGATAAAAAATGCATCGTGCATAGTCAAAATTGCTGTGGGTGCCTGCAAGATTAGGTGAAACAAAGGCAATGGATAGCAAAGGTATATGTTATCTATGAATCAGACAGTGCATAGCCAGTGATTGCGAATGGCGATGTCATACTCTATGTCAATAAAGACTGCACCAGCACTCATGCGTTTTTTGCTTGTAGAAAGTTGAAGAGGGGAAGTGCATGTATGGTTGCGCAACGGTTTTTTCCGCCCACACTACCTTCCTGCTCTGACGCGTCGGGTAGGGGAGCGTCTGCCCGTTATATGACGCTCACTTGCAGGGACGTTCCGCAGCATTCTTCAGCGGTAGGGCCGCTACAAAGACGCCATCAGGAATGATTTACTGTCTAAACATGCACCTATGAGCAACCAAACACGCACGTCCCCTCTTGAAGAAGCTACAAGCATGAGGGTTGCCGTTGCCTTTATTGAGGTACAGTATTATATCGCCATTGTCCATCATCAGCTATGCACTGTGATACCTAGATACCAATAACATTTTCTATCCATTGGCGTTGTTTGACCTGCACTTATAGGTATAACTTGCTATTGTCAGTATGCACGATGCACTTTTTAGAGGTTATGCATGATTATTGCGCCTTATTATCATGTTTAGATGCTGGACCTTTCATATATGGGGTGTGAACTTACAGTTGGCCTCAATCTGTGTATTTTGATATGTCTGTCACATATATAACTCATGATGATGATGATGATGATGAGTCGTACATCCATTGTCTGCAGTATCTTCCAGGTGGAGATACCGTTCCTTAAGCAGCATTAATGGATTATGAAAAGTACTTTTATGCATTCATTTCAACCCCTGTACCATATGTCGGGTTTTTGCTTAGCATTTGTACTCGCCATGTGCATATATGCGCTTCGATTAAAAATGTATATTTGTACATATTTGGTAATAAAATTCATCATTTTAGGGTTGGAAAACTGACGTTTTTCATGTTTTGAGCATAACAATCAGGGTGTCGGCTCTTCCCTATGTGGAGCAAGTTAGACATCTCATGTTGTGTGCATGTGGAGGGAGCACGCCAGCACCTCCAATGCATACTGGCAAAGCTCTGGCCATGTATCCAGCTTAGAGACCCAAAACTTGAATGGGGAAGAGCCGTCTGGGAGTACACTGAGAGGGCAAGACATGTAGTCTGTCACCATCTGATGGAAATGTTGCCTCCTGCTGACTGGAGCCATCTGTGATGGTGTAGACATTTGTGGCGGTAACACAAAACTTCACCATATTTGGGCCATACTGGTCTTGCCCTGTGCAGAGGCGCTGCTTCTGCTCCCTCTTGGTGCCGAGCTTTCTCCACTGCCTCGACGCACAGAGCTGCTTTGTAAAGCAGTAGCAGCAGCAGTGCTCTCGGCTGGAATGGAGAACATGATGGATTGCACCAGTGTGTCTTGGTACTCCGGCATTTTACGCTCCCGGTTCAACGGTGTGATGAGGCTTTGTAAGTTGTCCCGGTAGCGAGGGTCTAGGAGGGTGTAAGCCCAATAATCAGACGTGGTGAGAATGTGGGTGATGCGGTGGTCGTTTCTCAGGCACTGTAGCATGAAATCAACCATGTGCTGCAGACTCCCAACTGGCCAAGAAATACTGTCCCCTGCAAAAGGCGTCATCTCTGCCTGCTTTGCATCACCCCACCCTCACTCTACATACTGACTAGAGCATTGTGTACCTCCCTCTAGAGCGATGTCTTCCTCCTCCATTGACTCCTCCTCATCCTCCTCACAAAGTGTCCCCTGCCTAGGCCTTTTTGAGGAACCACGTTGCGCTGACTGTCCAGAAGGTGATGGAATTTGAGACCCTCATCCTCCACCTCTTCCAAAACCTCATCCCTTAGTGCTTGCAGTGTTTTTTGAAGCAGGCAGATAAGGGGGACAGTCATGCTGACTAGTGCATCATCTGCACTCGCCATCCGCATTGATTCATCAAACGCACGCAAAACGTGGCAGATGTCCTTCATAGAGGCCCACTCAATGGTGGTGAAGTGTGAACGGCGCAAATTACGAGTTGATTGCGCCTGATGCAGCTGGTACTCCATTACTGCTAGCTGCTCACACAACCGCTCCAAAATATGTAACATGGAATTCCACCTGGTGGGTAGGTCACATATGATGCGATGTTCCGGAAGGCAGAATCGGTGTTACAGAGCTGCAATGCGCGATCTGGCCATGCTGGAACGACGCAAGTGAGCGCACTCTAGGCGGACCTTGTGCAGCAGTGCATCAAGATCCGGAGAGTCCCTCAAAAAACTCTGCATGACCAAGTTGAGCACATGTGCCAGACATGATATGTGAGTGAGATTGCCTAGGCCCAGAGCTGCCATCAGATTTCGGCCTTTGTCACACACTACCAAGCCTGGCTGGAGATTCGCTGGCACAAATCACATGTCGCTCTCCTGTTTTATGGCATTTCAGAGCTCCTGCGCTGTGTGGCTTCGATTCCCCATTGAAATTAATTTCAGGACGGCCTGTTGACGTTTTGCCACGGCTGTGCTCATTTCGTTCGGAACAGGTAAGCATTCACGGGTCCATGTGGAGGTAGACCAGTGACGGCTCCTGCAGCGATGTTTCTGTGGAACAGGAGTAGGAGGAGGAGTCAATGTGTACAGAATGGATTCCTGCAATCCATGGAGTTGGCAAAACATGGACAATGCCACTCGCAAGATCTGTACCCGGCTCCACAACATTGACCCAATGGGCAGTGAGGGAAAGGTATCGTCCCTGTCCATGGGTACTGGTCCACGCATCGGTTGTCAGGTGGACCTTGCTACTGACGGCGTTTAGTAGAGCATGTTTAATTTTTCCCTCCACATACTTTTGCAGGGCAGGGACGGCTTGCCTGCTAAAATAAAAGCGGCTGGGCATGTTGTATTGTGGGACTGCCAATGCCATTAAGTTACGTAATGTGTCAGTTTCCACCAACCTGAATGACAGCATTTCAAGGGACAGGAGTTTTGCAATGCCAGCATTCAGAGCCTGTGCTCGAGGATGGTTTGCTGAGTAGGGCCCCTTTTCTCCCATGCCTATGCTACCGATGGCTGTACAGTGGCCTGGGAGTGTGAGGATGGCAGGGAACTTGCTGCTTTGGGTGGAATTACACTGGGTCTCTGTACACCAGTGACAGAGGTTCTTCCATGGCTATCCTGTGAGGATGCCGAAACAGCTGTGTGTGAGCTGGAGGAAGAGGCTCCAACACGAGCTGAAGATGTAGGTGGTGCTGTAGGTTGGCCTACGTCTCCAGTGTGTCTTTGTAACTCCACCACATGCTTGGTCCGCACATGTTTCCACATATTAGTGGTATTGAGGTTGCTGGCACTTTTACCTCTTTTGACTTTTTGATGACACAGCTTGCATTTGACATAGCAAATGTCATCTGCAACTGTGTCAAAAAAGGACCACGCACTGCAAGTCCTGGGAGCGCCCGTTTTGGCTTTTGGCAGAGAACTGCTCCGAACGGGTGCCAAAGTGGAGGCTACAGGCAACCGAGTCTGCAGCATACCTCTCCCTCCTGTTTGGACCGTTGGGGGAATCTCTTCCTCAGAGCTGCTCCCACCACCTTCCTGTTCCTCACGCCATGATGGGTCAAGGCCCACATCATCTCCACTACCCTCTTCCAACACCTCCTGCTGTTGGGTCGTCTGGCCAGCAAAATGCGCAACAGAAACTGGCACCTGAGTCTCATCATCATCAGATGCGTTCTGCGGTGTGCTGACCATCGGCACTGGCTCACCCGCCTCTTCAGATTCAGAGAGACAAAGCAGTTGCGCATCACTGCATACTCCCTCTTCTCATTCTAGAATGCTGCTTGGCTGGCCCCCTCTTTCCAAGCCAACAGATTCAGAGAACAGAAGTAGAGACTGAGCTGGCTCCTGTACAGAGCTCTCTGACTGCCTGGGCAATTTGGCAGGCGGTGAAGAGACAGATGGTTGCTCAACAGTGCTCTGCTCCTGAGAGGAGGTGGAAGCAATTGAAGTCGATGCGTTGGCTGCCATCCAACCGACAACGGCTTCAATTTGTTCTTCCCGCAGCAGGGGGGTACGCCGAGCTCCTACAAAACTGCGCATAAAGGACCGCTCACGGGGAAAACTGGTGGATGCAGTGTCACTGGGGGCCACAGCAGGCACAGAATCCCCACGTCCTCTCCCTGCTGAAACTCCACGCCCACGACCACGTGCCTTACTCCCTGCCTTCTTCATCATGGTAGATTGATAAAGATAGGCAGAAAAGTACTAAGGCCTTAGTGTGCTTATTCCTGAACAGCTGCTAACAGGTATAAGAAACACTAAGTTTATTAAGTGTGGACTACACTTTAATATCAGCTAAAGTGGCCTAGCAAGTGTCAAGTGTAGTTTTTGCTGGACTTTATTAACTTTATTTTGTTTTTCCCAAAAAAAACAAAGGTTGTGATTGAGACAAAAAACGATGTACAATCGATAGTATCACTCACAAAATTTTTGTAGCTATTACAATGCACGAAACTAGAATGCAATAGATAAGGCTACAAAAAATAGGGTAATACTAATCTGTCTGGTCCTGCAGTCCACAAACCAGCCGAAAGTCTCCTTTATGTACTTCTATAGTGTTTGCAACCAATGTATTGGATACGGATGGAAGCGCGTCACACTAATAGATTAGAGTTAATTGAAATTGAATGGAGCAGCACCAATTAGCAAAAAATGTAAAGGATGAGGCAGTTACACATGCTTAGCAGACTCCAACCAGCAGTGGTTGAAGAACTAACTTGAGCGTGATCTGCACTCACAAAGAGACCTCCCAGACAGCCGTGAACACTGCACACAACTGTTCACTAGCTCTGAAAGGCTGCTTTGTACTTCTATAGTGTTTGTAACCAATGTATTGGATACGGATGGAAGCGCGTCACACTAATAGATTAGAGTTAATTGAAATTGAATGGAGCAGCACCAATTAGCAAAAAATGTAAAGGATGAGGCAGTTACACATGCTTAGCAGACTCCAACCAGCAGTGGTTGAAGAACTAACTTGAGCGTGATCTGCACTCACAAAGAGACCTCCAGACAGCCTGAACACTGCACACAACTGTTCATAGCTCTGAAAGGTGCTTTATGTACTTCTATAGTGTTTGTAACCAATGTATTGGTACGGATGGAAGCGCGTCACACTAATAGATTAGAGTTAATTGAATTGAATGAGCAGCACCAATTAGCAAAATGTAAAGGATGAGGCAGTGACACACGCTTGCAGACTCAACCAGCAGTGGTTGAAGAACTAACTTGAGCTTGATCTGCACTCACAAAGAGACCTCTCAGACAGCCGTGAACCTGTACACAACTGTTCATAGCTCTGAAGGCTCGCTCTGTACTTCTATAGTGTTTGCAACCAATGTATTGGATACGGATGGAAGCACGTCACACTAATAGATTAGAGTTAATTGAAATTGAATGGAGCAGCACCAATTCCCAATAAAAATGTAAAGGATGAGGCAGTGACACACGCTTAGCAGACCCCAACCAGCATTGGTTGAAGAACTAACTTGAGCGTGATCTGCACTCACAAAGAGACCTCCCAGACAGCCGTGAACACTGCACACAACTGTTCACTAGCGCTGAAAGGCTGCTTTATGTACTTCTATAGTGTTTGCAACCAATGTATTGGATAAGGATGGAAGCGCGTCACACTAATAGATTAGAGTTAATTGAAATTGAATGGAGCAGCACCAATTAGCAAAAAATGTAAAGAATGAGGCAGTGACACACGCTTAGCAGACTCCAACCAGCAGTGGTTGAAGAACTAACTTGAGCGTGATCTGCACTCACAAAGAGACCTCTCAGACAGCCGTGAACACTGCACACAACTGTTCACTAGCTCTGAAAGGCTCCGCTCTGTACTTCTATAGTGTTTGCAACCAATGTATTGGATACGGATGGAAGCACGTCACACTAATAGATTAGAGTTAATTGAAATTGAATGGAGCAGCACCAATTCCCCAAAAAAAAAGAAAAGGATGAGGCAGTGACACACGCTTAGCAGACTCCAACCAGCAGTGGTTGAAGAACTAACTTGAGCGTGATCTGCACTCACAAAGAGACCTCCCAGACAGATGTGAACACTGCACACAACTGTTCACTAGCAATGAAAGGCTCCGCTCTATACTTCTATTAGTGTTTGCAACCAATGTATTGGATACGGATGGAAGCGCGTCACGCTAATAGATGAGAGTTAATTGAAATTGAATGGAGCAGCACCAATTACAAAATTAAAAAAATGAGGCAGTAAGTGACACGTGCAGCTGACTACAAACAGCGGTGGATGCAGACAAAACTGCAGCGTCACCTGAACTGACACACAGACCTTGCAGAGAGCTGTGAAAACAGCACTGCAAGGCAAAAGGAAGCTTTACACAGCGATTTGTCAAATAGGCTGCCTACAGAACAATTCACAAAAACGCAATCTCTAACTATCCCTCAGAGTCAGAAGAGCAGCGTTCTGTCCTTAACTGAATTCACAGCAGAGTGAAACCAAAATGGCGGCGGCACCTTTTATAGTGCATTCTGACATCATTTCAGCAGCCAATCACTGCCATGCCATTAGTTAACATGACCGCAGCATTACAGGATGTGCCCACACTTCTTAGGATTCCTCATTGGCTGAATAAAATCACACTGCCTCTCAAAGAATTATGGGAACTTCCGATTCTGGTATACGATATAGCTAAAGTATCTGAACTCAGTATCGGAATTCCGATACCGTGAATATTGGCCGATACCCGATACTTGCGGTATCGGAATGCTCAACACTAGTGGTTACCACTCTCACCATCCTTTATAAGGTCACCTGAGGAGTCAGCTGACTGTTGTTGATATTGCTTCTTTTGGAGACCAACCAAGCTGAAGTCAGGAGATGCTGAGCGCAGTGGTGCTTCTGCTATTTCCCTTTTCTGGTGCCTTACTCTGCTGTGCGGTGCTTTGCAGCAGAGAAAGCTAAGTGTTATTATTTAGTTATTTAACCCCTAGATGTCTGTCTTTCCTTTTTGTTGTTTTGGTGTTATTCACATTATTCCCTGTCTCACCTCCTGGGGAGGGGGTTTGTGGGTTTAGCTCAGGGCTAAACAGGAGACAGGGACAGGTCAGTGGCTTGGGCCTCACTACCTTCAAGTGCACCCCCAAGTTAAGGAAAGACAGGGCCCTTCCTTAGCCTTAGGGGCAGTTCAGGGGCCCAGGTTCCTCATCCCCTGTATTTCTACAACTGCCCTGTGACAACACCAGACTAGAGTCAATAAAGTTCATGGAAGATCAACAGTCGACAAATGTTGAAGTGGATGCGTAACCACCTCTATAACACAGTTCCACCTCTAGCAAAATTTTTGAAACAATGAAAATGGTAGCTGAGAGTCTGGGTGACTTCCACGACAATCACCCAAACTCGGAAGCTTGTTAATCGATGGACAAAAGGGGCAGTCCTTCTACCAATGTCCCGGATCTCCCCAATAAAAATATAATTTTCCATCACGTTATCGCTTCCTCTCCTCCTTGAAGTTGGAGACACCAACCTCCATGGTCTCCGTAAATGGCATCACCTCAGACTTAGCAGGCAATACAGGATTCTGTCGCTGGATAACTCCTCTTTCCATAATCTCCGGTCCATACGAATGGCCAGGGTCATGGCCTCTTCCAGGGAACTGGGTGGTGGATGGAGGGTCAGAGCATCCTTGAGATTATCCGAAAGTCCTCTCCTGAACTGACATCTCAAAGCCAAATCATCCCAAGACACCTCAGTGGAACACTGTCTAAACTCAGAACAATACTGTTCAGCAGTGAGTTTGCTGTGGGAGAGACCCATGATCATGTCCTCTGCCACCCTGACCCAGTCTGAATCATCAAAAATATGTCCAAGAACCTATCCATAGGCCTACGTTCAGGGGCAGTAGCAGGTAGAGAGAAAGCCCACGATTGAGGTCCCTCCTGAAGTAAGGAAATAATTATCCCCACTCGCTGACTCTCATCTGCAGAGAATCGGGGTCTAAGAGAGAACAGCAGCTTAGAACTCTCCCTGAATGTACAGAACTTCTACTTTTCTCCGCAGAATGCATCTGGGAGCCTGACCGTAGAATCAGGAGTGTGCAGCGAAACATCAACAGTGTCAGAGTGCTCACCAACAGATTGGGAAATTAAACCCTGAAAGGATTTAACTGTCTCAGAAAGCTCACTCTGCAGTTGGTTATGAGAAGAAGCAAGAACCCTATGTTCAACTGAAAAATCTTGCATCATTTGGGTCAGATTTGACATCTGACCTGCAAGAGTGTGCAGTGGATTCATAAGGAGTGAAGAAAAAAACAACAACTGTCTGTGGACAGTTATAATTACACGCTGCTGCTATGCAGGTAGATGCAAGCTCCACTAGATGGCAATAGAGTGAAGGGAGGACTGCACACAACAAAAGCAAACCTGCAGCACAGCAACATGGCTACCACCAGGTGGCAGCAGAATAGTCAAACAAGTCGAGTCAAAACCTAGACCGTCACGCAGCACAAAGGGAAAAGACAAGCACATAGTCAGAAACAAGCAAAATGGGTCAATACCGGTCCGAAGCAGAATTGCCAAAGACAGGAGTCAAAACAGCAGGTCAGGGTCCAAGCTAAGTCAAAACCAGGGAGTCAAAATGCAAAAGGGGAACACAAAGGGAAGAGGGTATAAAAACAGACATGGGTACAGTCAGCAGATGCAGCAGGACTAATCAGCGCAGAGTCAGCTACTCACGCCGTAGGCAGAAACTATAACTGACACCACCTGCAGGATGCAGTGGAGATAAATAGCAAACCTGAAACCAAACTGAGGCTGAGAAAAGTTAACCCCTTACATTACCAGACCAGGAAAAGGGGAAGACAGGACTCAAAACCCAGTCTGGATCATGACAACTACCTCAGGACTGTTCGTGCTCTGCGGAACAGTTGCTGCCTTCTCCCTCTGGTAACCCCAGTGCCTCTTTCTGTCTGGCTTGGTCCTGCTGATCTCTCCCCCTCAGTGCTTGTAGCCTCGCTCTTCATGTCAGATTCCCAGGTTGGGTCGATGACTTTCTCATCCACCACCTCATCATCACCCTGATTTTGTGACTTAACAACAAGGCTTAGAGGCAACTGTGTCTCATCATCATCTTTCTCCTTATTCCAAACTTTCAGTTCCCCACCATCATGTTCTTGTGTTTGTGGCTGCTCTAAGTTTTGTGCATCACTAAACAGCATGTTCTCCTGTCCCTCTTGGAACAAGCAGGTTGAGAGGCCACAATCAAGAATTGATATTGTAAAGAGTTCTTTGGCATGTCCTGGTGTGGGATCACTGGTCTTCTGTGACTCAATATGGTGGGAGGAAAGAAAATTAGAAAGAGAATTAAGTGATCCAAACTTTAGGCTGGTGAGATTGGGCTGTGTTGAAGACTGGGTGGTGCTGCCAAGATTGCTGGAAGCATTATCTGCTATCTTACGAGCCACCTGTTGCACTGCTCTCGTTTCAGAAATGGTGTTCTGTGCCTCCCTGCAAAGTGGCACAGGAACCTATGTGTCATGTTCGGGAGTGCTTCTTGTGCTGCAGCAGCAGGCATAGTTGCACCTGGCCCACATCCTCAGTATTTGCGTGCACCATCATCAGAACTTCCACGTTCTTTAATGCACGCCTTACGCATTTTGTGTTTGCTAACTCTCTTGAAACCAAGTTTACTTTTAATAAAAGAAAAAAATTGGTCACCTGCAGCAATCAAAGCAGTACTTTTAGATTTTACTCAACCATAATTTAAAAGAAAGAGCTCAAAAGTGTATGGATGACAATCAAGTTCAATCCAGAAAAATGCTTTTTCTCAGTTTTATAGATCACAGAAATGTACCCAGACCACGTAATACTGTATGGCTGAAAAATGTAACCCTACAGAAAGGCATGTACTACAAATATAAAAACCCTGCACTCTGTAAACCTATCATATGTAAACTTTGAATATTTTAAATTGGAATTACATTACTTCTGCAGAAAACGTGAAAAAATGAAGTTACTTAGCACACAAATTGGCCAATTTGTGTGAGTCCAACAGCCAGCGACAAGGCGTAACCCTTTGTTGGTACCTCAAACCTAACATGATGCCTTTTACGGATCAAGCTCTATTTAAAAATGCGTTAGCTGATGGAAAGTGAGCACTACAAATATAAAAAAAATCACTGCCACTTTTAAACAGAAAAAGAAAATTTTCAAAAATCCATCTACTCTTTATGTAGAAACAAGAAATCATTTTCATCTGCATGAGTCATCATTAGAGCTACAATTTTACATAACTCAAAAGACACCAAAAAAAAGGCAGAGACGCTTACCTGCCCAGGCCTCCAAACAAATGCACTATCAAGGTCCAGTGGATCCACTTAAAGATGGCAGCAAAACATGTGCAACAATGTAACAATGCAACAACCACTCTCAACCTACCAATCCCGGGAGGGCGTGGCTGTTTGGTATATCAGTGCACAAAAAATAGTCTGTATGCAGCGCTGTTCACATACAAGTAATGGAGACATCTGGCTTACAGCCTATTAGTGGCACCCATACTTTTAGATCAGGCTGGCTGCCCAGTGCTAACCAAAATGCATCCCATGTGAACAAACGCCACAGTTTACAGAGCCTTCTGGGCCCAACTGCATTCTGAAAGATAAATAAAGTGCAAAAAACACATGTACACACGTGGTCAAATTAGTTGGTACCCTCGTTTAATGACAGAATAACCTACAATGGTCACAGAAATAACTTGAATCTGATAAAAGTAATAATAAATCAAACATCTATGAAAATGAACAAATGAAAGTCAGACATTGCTTTTCAACCATGCTTCCACAGAATTAAAAAAAAATAAAACTCATGAAATAGGCATGGACAGAAATGATGGTACCCCTGAAAATGTGACAAAAGGGACATGTTATATCAAGGTGCGTCCACTAATTAGCATCACAGGTGTCTACAATCTTGGAATCATTTAGTGGACCTGTATTGAGGGCTACAGATACTCACTGTGCTGTGTTGGTGACATGGTGTGTATTACACTCAACATGGGCTAGAGGAAGCGAAGGAAAGAGTTGTCTCAGGAAATTAGAAAGAAAATTATAGACAAACAAGTTAAAGGTAAAAGTTATAAGACCATCTCCAAGCAGCTTGATTTTCCTATGATTACCGTTGCACATATTATTCAGAAATGTAAGCTCTATGGAACTGTAGCCAACCTCAATGGATGTGGATGCAGGAGGAAGATTGATGACAAATCAAAGAGACGGATAATACGAATGGTAACGAAAGAGCCCAGAACAACTTCTAAAAGTAAACAGATTAAAGGTGAACTTCAAGCTCAAGGAACACTAGTGTCAAATCGCACCATCTGTCGTTGTATGAGCCAAAGTGGACTTCATGGTGACGACCAAGGAGGACACTATTGTTGAAAAAAACTAACAAAAATCCAGACTGAAATTTGCCAAACTACATGTTGACAAGCCACAATGCTTCTGGGAGAATGTCTTATGGACAGATGAGACAAAAATGGAACATTTTGGCAATGCACTTCTGCTCTATGTTCACAGATGGAAAAATTAAGCATATCAAGAAAAGAACACTGTCCCTACTATGAAACATGGAGGAGGCTCTGTTATTTTCTGAGGCTGCTTTGCTGCATCTGGCACAGGGTGTCTAGAATCTGTGCAGGGTACAATGAAATCTCAAGACTATCAAGGGATTCTAGAGAGAAATGTGCTGCCCAGGGTCAGAAAGCTTGGTCTCAGTCGCAGGTCATGGGTCTTGCAACAGGATAATGACCCAAAACACAGCTAAAAACACCCAAGAATGGCTAAGAGGAAAACAATGGACTATTCTGAAGTGGCCTTCTATGAGCCCTAACCTAAATTCTATTGGGCATCTTTGGAAAGAGCTGAAACATGCTGTCTGGAAAAGGCAACCATCTAACACGAGACAACTGGAGCAGTTTGCTCTTGAGGAGTGGGCCAAAATACCTGTTGAGAGGCGCAGAAATTTCATTGACAGTTACAGGAATCGTTTGATTGCAGTGATTGCCTCAAAAGGTTGTGCAACAAAATATTAAGTTAAGCGTACCATCATTTCTGTCCAGGCCTATTTCATGAGTTTTTTTTTAATTCTATGGAAGCATGGTTGAAAAGCAATGTCTGACTTTCATTTGTTCATTTTTATAGATTTTGTATTTATTATTACTTTTGTCAGATTCAGGTTATTTCTGTCACCATTGCGGGTTGGGCACAGGGTGCAGTTGGGCCCTGATGGCTCTGTAAACTGTAGCATTTGTTCACACGGGATGCATTTTGGTTAGCACTTGGCAGCCCGCCTGATCTAAAAGTATGGGCGTCACTAATAGGCTGTAAGCCAGATGCTCTGCATTACCTGTATGTGATCAGCACCACATACAGACTATTTTTTGTGCACTGATATACCAAACAGCCACCCCCTCCATGGATTGGTAGGTTGAGAGTGGTTGTTTCATCTTTATTGTTGTACCTGTGTTGCCGCCATCTTTAATTGAGCCCACTGCACCCTGATAGTGCATTTGTTTGGAAGCCTGGGCAGATAAGCATCGCTACCTTTTTTCTGGTGCTTTTTGAATAATTTTTGAAGGATTTCTAAGTTCTCTTTTTGTGGTTTTGTAATTTTACATCGCTGCAAAGTCCCTGGCAGCCCAGCCCCACCCCTCTGCAACTCCTAACTCAGCAGCTCTGTTCCTTTTCTCTGCCAGGGACTTTGCAGTGAAATAGAATTGTATTTCTAATGATGACTGCTGCATGGAAAAGAGACTTCCTGTTTCTACATAGAGCTTGGAATGATTCAACTAGTCTGTTTTTAATCCCATGTTGTCATAGACCTAATGAAAAAGAATGAAATGGGTAGAAAAGCTAAATCAGAAATTGTAAGAAGACCGAGCCATGTACTATTAATAATTGCATTATATTAAGAAGATAAAAACTTTGATATGAGTGCTTCTTTAAAGTAAATTTTAGCTCAGAGCAACAGACTGATTATGTCATAGTAATATTATAGTTGTAGTAAAATGAGAAGAGGGTGACTAAATGTATGAGTGACACAGAACAATTAGGATTAATGCAATTTAATATTTGTTTAGCTGGTTACCTTGGAAATAGCCACATTTTGCAGAAGAGTTGCCTGGACATGCACAGCAGAAAGCGAGACACTCATGTTTAAGGTTAGCTTCTGATGCAACACTTCACCTGATAAACAAGGTATAATGTCAGGTGTACTTTGTCTCTAAGGAAGTTCAACAGTTTGACAAACTGTCTGAGGTTCCTGAAGAATTTGTTGCTACTCTACTTGATTCAAGTAATATTTCCAGTCCATTGTAAATACCTTCAAAGGGGACCTGTATATAAATATATTAAATAACAGGCATTCCTCAATTTGTTACATACTTTATTTTCATTGAAAGAAACTCTGTGCCTCTACTGTTAACCCTGTTATTTTCAGCGCTAGTAACACATAATCTCAAGATTGTGCTGTCTTTAGGCAACTTGTGTCCCATCTCTTCTTTATCATATGTGGCTGCTTTCTACTGCTTTCTAGTCCTCTGTGTGCTACCTTCTGAAGGATACACAGAGAGGACAAAGGATCTGGAATAGGCTGCAGCAAAAGTGGCAGTACAGAGGATCCAGGAGACTGTTGCTGCTTCTGCTTGCTGTGTCTGTTCTGGCTTTTGGGTTCTTCTGTGTTACTTTCAAATAGCAGGATGGGAAGGACTAAAGGGGTACTCCAGGATTATCATAAAAGTCTGCAGTTACTGTGTGTTACTGCAGACTAGGAAATCCTGACATCATGCACACTGCTTGCTGCTAGGATTCCCTGGTGCCAGTGACAAGATCAAGCGATCATGTAACCGAGAGTATGTGATAGGCCGAGACCTCAGAGAACATAATAAGGGTCCCTAGCAGTCACCCGCTTTTGCGATCTCCGTTATTAACCATATAATGGCAATCGCAAACAAAAAAAGACGCCATCCTGCATGTAATTTCTTTCCCCTGCGATGTGATCGCACATCAGAGGGGAGAGAAATAGGGTCCCCAGGTCCCCCAATGTGCCCCTGTACCTCCTGGTGTCCTCCCGCACCTCCGAGCCTCCCGGCATCTTCATCCTGTAAAAAAAATGGCGGGCGGCAGATTCATTCATTCAGTGACAGAACATTTTGATCACTGTGATAAACTATATAATAAAATAAAGAAATTGTATTTATTTTCATTTTTCCATTAGGGTTAGGGTTAGGATTAGGGTTGGATTTAGGGTTAGGATTAGGGGTTAGCGTTACAATTAGGGTAAGGGTTACAATTAGTGTTGGGATGAGGGTTAGGGTTAGGATTAGGGTTAGGATTGGGATTAGGGGTGTGTTGGGGTTAGGGTTGGAGCTAGAATTGAGGGGTTTCCACTATTTAGGCACATCAGGGGGTCTCCAAACACAACGTGGCGTTCAAAAAGTCAAATGGCGCTCTCTCCCTTCCGAGTCTTGCAGTGCGCCCAAACAGTGGTTTACCTCAACATTTGGGGTATCAGTGTACTCAGGACAAATTGCACACTAATTTTGGGATTCTATTTTCTGCTGTTACCCTTGGGAAAATAAAAAATAGCTGGCTAAAAAAATTATTTTTGAGGAAAAAAATGATTTTTTATTTTCACGGCTCTGCGTTTATAAATTTCTGTGAAGCAGTTGGGGGTTCAAAGTGCTCACCACACATCTAGAAAAGCTCCTTGGGGGGTCTAGTTTCCAAAATGGTGTCACGTGCAGGGGGTTTCTACTGTTTAGGCACATCAAGGGCTCTGCAAACACAACATGACGCCCGCAGAACATTCCATCAAAGTCTGCATTACAAAATGGCGCTCCTTCCCTTCCAAGCTCTCCCATTTGCCCAAACAGTGGTTCCACCCCACATATAGGGTATCAGCGTACTCGGAAAAAATTGCACAACAACTTTTGGGGTCCAATTTCTCCTATTACCCTTGGGAAAATAAAAAAACAGCGGGCTAAAGAATCATTTTTGAGGAAAAAAAATATTTTTTGTTTTCACGGCTCTACGTTATAAACTTCTGTGAAGCATTTGGAGGTTCAAAGTGCTCACCACACATCTAAATAAGTTCCTTAAGGGGTCTAGTTTCCAAAATTAGGTCACTTGTTGGGGGTTTCCACTGCTTAGGCACATCAGGGGCTCTCCAAATGCAACATGGCATCCAGCCAATTCTGCGTTGAAAAAGTCAAACAGCGTTCCTTCCCTTTCGACCTCTTCCGTGCGCCCAAAAAGTGGTTTATCCCTACATATGGGGTATCAGCGTATTAAGGAGAAATTGCACAACAAACTTTGTGGTTCACTTTTTCTTTTAACACTTGTGAAAATAAAAATATTGGTTATGAAGTAAAGTTTTTGCAAAAAAAGTTAAATGTTAATTTTTTTCTTCCACATTGCTTCAGTTCCTGTGAAGCATGTAAAGGGTTAATAAACTTTTTGAATGTGGTTTTGAGCACCTTTAGGGGTGCAATTTTTAGAATGGTGTCACTTTTGGGTATTTTCTATCATATAGACCCCTCAAAGTGACTTCAAATGTGATGTGGTCCCTTAAAATAATGGTGTTGTAAAATGAGTAATCGCTGGTCAAATTTTAACCCTTATAACTTTGTAACAAAACAAAATTTTGTTCCCAAAATTGTGCTTATGTAAAGTACATATGTGGGAAATGTTATTTATTAAGAAATTTGTGTGACATATCTCTCTGATTTAAGGGCATAAAAATTAAAATTTAGAAAATTGCTAAATTTTCAAAATTTTCGCCATATTTCCATTTTTTTCATAAATAGACGCAAGTCATATAAAATTTTTTTTACCATTAATGTGAAGTACAATATGTCACGAAAAAACAGTCTCAGAATCAGCTGGATTCGTTAAAGTGTTCCAGAGTTATAACCTCATAAATTGACAGTGGTCAGAATTGTAAAAATTGACCTGGTCATTAAGCTGCAAATAGGCTCTGTCACTAAGGCTTGTCAACCTTAATTTACTTTATAATAATAGTAACACATTGAAAACTGGGGGTTATTTGGCTAAAGTTGTGGGGGGGCAGGGCTGGCTCCAGGTTTTCGTGGGCCCCGGGCGAAAGAGTCTCAGTGGGCCCCATTAACACATACCACAATTCATGATGCTCCTATACGGCAGAGAAATATAGGTATAGTACAATGCCAAATACTTCACTACTTACATTGCATGAGTGATATCTTTTGTAAATTTTACAATAGCTCAAAAACCGGACAGTATATTCCTCCATACAGTATTATGGCCACCACATAGTGCGCCATACAGAATAATTAGCCCTATATATTGCTCCATACATAATTGGTCCCATATATTGTTCCATACATTATATGATGAGCTCCACATAATGATCCAGTATATGATGGTCCCCATATAATGTGCCATACAGTATAGTACGGTCCCCATAGAGTATAATGAGCCCCACATATTGCTCCATACAGTATAATGAGTCGCATATAAAGCTCCATACAGTATATGATGGGCCCCATATATTGCTCCATACAGAATGGGCTCCATATAATGCTCCATACAGAATAGGCCCCATATGTGCTTCATATGATGCTCCTTATATAAAGGGCCCTATATGATGCCCCATAAATAATGAAAACCATATGATGCTCTAGTATATGATGGGCCCCATATACGATGCTCCAGTGTATGATGAGCCCCATATAATGCTCCAAATATAATGTTCTCCATATATAATGCTCCATATATAATGGGCTCCATGTGATGCTCCATATATAATGTGCCCCATATAATAAGCCATATATAATGGGCCCCATATGATGCTCCAGTATATGATGGGCCCCATGGATGATGCTCCAGTGCATGATGGGCCTATATAATGCTCCATATATAATGGGCCCATATATAATGCTCCATATATAATTAGCTCCATGTGATGCTCCATATATAATGTGCCCCATATGATGTGCCATATATAATGGGCCCCATATGATGCTCCAGTATATGATGGGCCCCATGGATGATGCTCCAGGGTATGATGGGCCTCTATAATGCTCCATATATAATGAGCCCCATATGATGCTGCAGTATATGATGGGCCCCGTATATGTTGCTCCAGTGTATGATGGGCCCCATTTATAATGCTCCAGTGTATGATGTGCCCCATATATAATGCTCCAGTGTATAATGGGCCCTATCTATGATGCTCAAGTGTATGATGGACCCCATATATAATTCTCCAGTGTATAATGCTCCCCATACATTGCTCCAAACATTAAAAAAATAAAATACCTCTCCTCGCTAGGCACTGCTCTACTCTGGACTCCTCAGCATCGCCATCTTCCAGTTCTCTGCACTGTGACTGTTGAGGCAGAGAGCGCACAGACGTGACATCATCGCTCTCTCTTTACTGAATGTCACTGTCAGGAAACGCGGAAGACGTCACAGCGGTGGAGCAGGGAGAGGTAAGTATTGTAAGTGCTGGGGCCTGAGCAAGCAGGGGGGACCACTCGTGGGTGCCGGCACTGGCACAGGGCCCCTCATAGTATGCGGGTGTTTCAGATGGCAAGTGGGCCCCTCCACCTGCTCAGGGACCCGGCACTTGCCCGGGTGCGCCAGGTGCTGACGCCTGACCTGGGGGGGGGTACAGCCCAGCTAGGAAGGAGGAAAAACTGGCATATGTTTAGGTGTAGGCTGGACATTCAGCAGCTGCAAATGGTGGAATTGGAGAAGTCGGAGGAAGAGGAGGACAAAGCGAGCCATTTTGCTGCCAACCTATGTGTCATCAGGGGAAGGTGGTACAAAATCCTTTGAAACCCAGGCATGGTTCATTTTAATGAATGTGAGATCACCAACATTTTGGGTCGACAGCCGGGTACTACTTTCTATCAGGATTGATCCAGCAGCACTGAAGACTCTTTCTGATAGCACGCTACCAGCAGGGCAAGCGAGCTCCTGTAAGGCATATTGTGCCAATTCAGGCCAGGTGTCCAGTTTACAGGCCCATTGGTCAAAGGGGAATGAACTGTGAGGGAGAACCTCGATAGGGGAGGAAAGGTAACTTTGAACCATAATTGACAACTGCTGACTCCTGTCTGTTGCAATCGATTCAGTATTACCAGTCGTGTGAGCGGTACTCGAGAAATCAGTCCACAACATGGTCATGAAACCCCTGTCTCCAACGTCACTTCGGCTGTGTGCACCACGAACACCTCTTCCATGTTGCCCAGAACGGCTCGTGGTAGAACCTGCACCGCTGCTGTGTGCTGGGAATGCCTCTAATAAACGGTTTACCAGAGTTCTTGTTTGTTTGCCAATATTAGCTCTAGGTTCTCCTGTGGCATGATGTTCTGTAATTTGCCTTTATAGCGTGGATCGAGGATGCCGGCCGACTAGTAGTCATCATCCTTCAAAATTTTGGCAATGCGGGGGTCCCTTTTTAGGATCCACAAGACATAATCACACATGTGGGCCAATGTTCCAGGTGTCAATGATGCACTGCCAGTGGTGGGTGGAGGAGCACTTTTTGCCAAATCCACATCCCTCCTGTCACGCACAAACCCTGTACCTGACCTTGGCAAGCCAACATTTTCTCTTGCCCCCTGAGAAGCATCCTCCTCCCCAAAATAATCATCCCCCTCATCCTCCTCCTCTTCCTCTTCTTCTTCCACCTCTTCCAGCACAGTTCCCTGAGCAGACAATGGCTGACTGTCATCAAGGCTTCCCTACTCCTCCTCTTCCTCCTCCGCTGCAGAAGCATGATCCTTATTGTGCATCAAAGTTTGCATGAGCAAACGCAAAAGTGGAATGCTCATGCTTATGATGGCATCGTCTGCGCTTACCAGCCGTGTGCATTCCTCAAAACACTAAAGGACTTTACAGAGGTCTTTCAGCTTTGACCACTGCACACCTGATAACTCATTATCTGCCCTCAAACTGCCTCTTTTTCTTTTTTTAACATGTTTTTGGACTGCTATAGCCTGCCATATAACCGCAGCTGAGATGTCGATGCCTGCTGCGGATCCTCCTCCTCTTCTGAGCTATTGCCAGCGGCACCCTCTTCCCCCAATGGTTGCCAATCCGGGTCAGCAACTGGGTCATCCATCACCTCCTCGTAAATTTCATCTGCACCTTCCTCTGTGTCACCGTGTAAGGTGTTAGAGTATGCGGGAAGGAGCACCTGAGTTTCATCAGGGTCAGAATCTGGCTCAGTAGGCTGCGAGGGCAATGCAGTGCTTTGGGTGAATGTCCCAGCAGAATCATATAGCAGTGGCTGTGCATCAGTGCACTCCATGTCATATTCATCTTGGACTGGGGAATTCAGGATTTCACTTGATAACCCAAGCATGGTATTGTTATGGAAATTTAATTAGGATAAATCTATCCTGAAGTGTTTGCTGGTGCTGTTCCCAATTTTCTATTAAATGTCTTTTTGAGCGCTCAGAACGAAATGAGGACTGTCCACACGGAAGTGTCAGTATAACAGTTCGTCAAGACCCCACGTTTATTTTTCATTCAAGGTTTTATACGTTTACAAAAGGGGCTGGGTAGTCAATTAACATACAATTAAAAGCTGCTAGATTATTGGCTGTTCTAGTGTAAAGGGTATGCCACACTAAACAATATCGCTAACGGGATCGCTAAAAAACGTCACTATTTAGCGATCCCGTTAGCGATATTGTTCAGTGCGGCAGCTTCCAGCGACGAGCTTCCTGCTGTGATCTCGCTCGTCGCTGGAATCGCTCCGGACCCTATTTCATCGCTGGCGCTCCCGCTGGGTAAGTATCTAATCGCTGTGTGGCACCTTTTCTTAGCGATTTAGCGGTACTTTTGTACCACTAAAGTCGTTAAGAAGATCGCTAACGGCGATAGCGTCGTTAACTGTATCGCTAAATGTGGCCGCATTTAGCGATATAGAAACGATCCCGCTAGCGATCTCATTAGTATGCAACGCTAACGAGATCGCTAGCGGGATAGCTTAGTGTGGCAGTACCTTTAGTATGATAATTATGATAAAAGGGCTGAAGTTGCAGATTTATTGTTTTTGTTCTTTGCCCTAGCTTTCTTGCATGACTAGTAAAGAAAACAATAGATATCTTTTAAGACTTTCTGTTCTTGTTTCTTATGAAGGCCAGGGTCGTCTTAAACGACTGATTATAGCTGGCATCAGCTTTTGCATAGATATGTGTGAGCACAGGATTTTTAGCAAATGAGATCTATCTAACTGTGAATGCATATATATGAATATACTTTGAATATATGGAATACATATATATTTCCATGACAGTCCCCCCTTAGATACCACTTGCCCTAAAAACCTGCTCCTGTCCCAAAGTGCTGCAACTCTTTTGTGCTGCCGGCGGGTTGAGATATGCCTAGTACATGCCTCCCCTACCGAATACAGACTTTTTGCAAATGGGCGGTCAGGAGGACTGTCCCTAGCAGGGGTTCATGTGTTTGCAATCATAGTCTCTTTATTTAACTGCATGTTCAGAAAAAAAAACGTGTGTATTCTTCATCAGGTAGGTCATCTGTCTGGTCAGTCAGAGCATCCACGACATCCTTCATGGCTTAGGTGTCTCTCTTAGTACGGGAGCTTTCTTGCAATGCGATACGTGGATCCAAGCAGGCTTTCCCTCTAGTTACACAGAGGTTGGTGTCGTCTGGGGCTCTTGGACAGGACCATCAAATCTGGCAGTGAAGAGAAAAACTCGAGAATGGACATTAGTTTTTGACCAATTCAATTACATAAGCAAACAAGATATAATTTTGCATATTCTGCTGCTGAGGGAAGAATGCACCTAATTTGGGACTAGACCCAAACAAAATTTCGCATGGTGACAGCTTTTCTGGGTCTCTGGGAGTGTGCCTTATGCTTAAACAGTGCAATTGGGAGTGTTTCTCATGCCATGGTTTTCGTGTCTCTTGGGCAATTTTCAGCATCCTATTCTTAAGTGTTCTGTTCAGTCTTTCTACCTTCCCGCTGCTCTGGGGGTGGAAAGGAGTGTGTTGGCCTAAATCTGACCCTACTGCTAACCAGATCTCGTGTGTCAGATTTGCTGTGAATGCGGGTCCCTGATCACTCTCTATCACTTCTGGAACCCCGTATCTGCACACTATTTTCCGAAAGTAGCTTCTTTGCAGTAGTCTTTGCTGACTTGGAAGGCTTCTGTCCATCTTGAAAACACTTCTTTGGCCACAATGGCGTATTTGAATCCTTCACTTGGCGATATTTGGATGTGGTCTATCTGGATCCTCTGAAGCTGGTAGAGTGGTCTTGCCAGATGAGGTGAGGGGGACTTTCTTCCATACATCCAGGCTTGCATTTGCCGCAGGTCAGATAGCTGCTGGTGAATTTGGCTGTTAGGGTGGAGATCCCTGAAGCGAACCAGTAAGCACCAATCAGATCATTCATCTATGTTTTTGATCTGTGGGTGGGTCCATGCGCCCATTGAACCACCACAGGGTACATACTTTGCGGTAGGCAGGGTTTAAAGGTCCATTGTAGATAGCCTTCCTTCTTCACGTGTTACTTTTTTCGCATTCAGCTCTTCTCCTTTTGGAGCTTGGTCTTGCAACTTCTTGAGCAGATCCCAGGACGTCTTTTTGTCAGGTTTCTTGTCTTCAGTCGTCATGTAGTAGCCGTCCGGCTCTACGACCTCTCCCACTTCTCAATGTTGTCTTCCTTTGGCCGCTTCTTTGGCTGCCATGTCCGCCATGTTATTGCCTCACGCCTCTTCTGTTCTCAGTTTTCCCTGCGCTTTTGATTTTTCAAATTGTCACCATTTTGGAAGTTGGAGTACACCCAGCAGGTCCCTGAAGGCTCCATGATGCTTCACGGTTGTCCCGTTTGCTGTGATGAAGTCCCTTGTAGCCCAGATGGGCCCAAAGTCGTGTGCTATGCCATGCGAGTACCTGTAGTCGGTGTAGATGTTTGCAGTCTTGCCTTCTGCCATCTGGCAGGCCTTCGTCAGCGCTATCAGTTCTGCTTCCTGGGCTGACAGGCTAGGTGACAGACTTCTGGACCACGGGATTTCTTGATTGCTGGTCACTGCACTTCCTGTGTGGAAACTTCTTCATCATCTGCAAATCTGGAGCCATCCAAGTAGAGGATAAATTCTGTAAATTTTGTTCTGGAAAGTCCATATTGTATCCCCCCTTGGGAGTGGGAGTAGAGTGGCAGGGATGAGGACTGTAGGTCTGGAGACGGTGACATTATGAGACAAAGGCGATAGAGGCGCCACAAAGATGCCTGACGGTGGGGAGATTATTGTTGGTTGAGCTTGATTGAGGATTGCCAAGATGTCGTGTGGAGTGAGAGTTTCGAGTGGCTGTCCAAGAGTGATGTCAGCAGTCTTGTCCAGGAAAGTGTGTGCTGCAGTTACTGTCATCAGGCAGGAGGGTGCTCCTCTTGCAACTGGATCCAAGCGGGCTGAGAGGCAGCCTAAAAGTCTCTGTTTTCCACCGTGAATCCGTGTCAGGACTCCAGTAGCATGACCTTCTTTCTTCCATCAGGTAGACGGAAAGGCTTCTCGTAGTCAGGTAGGCCTGGTATTGGCGCTGAGACTGTGGAGTTCTTCCAATCTCCTGAATGGGTTGAAGGCTGCGTCTGATAGAAGGAGCGGGGTTGCGTTGATGCAAGCGCACAGAGGCTGCATTAGGACTGAGGCATCAGGGATCCAAGTTCTGCAATGCGACACTAGACCAGGGAAGGCCTGCAGCAGTTTTGGAGTTGTTGGGGGAGCCATCTTCTCCACAGTGGTTTTCCAGTCTTTTGACATGTGTTTCATCTGGTGGGAAATACAGTGTCCCAGGGATGTAACTTGCTTCTGACATCACTGGACTTTGTTCTTCCAGACCTTGTGTTGCTGTTCTTCCAGGTAGGAGAGACAAGGAATGAACAGTGCAGGTATCGATGTCAACCACACAAAAGAGAAGGTCATCCACGTGTTGTAGAAGAGTGACTCTTGCATATTCTGCAATCCAGTTAACGAGGATGGCCTTCTCTTTTGTGTGGTTGACATCGATACCTGCACGTTGGGCGCCAACTGTTATGGAAATTTAATTAGGATAAATCTATCCTGAAGTGTTTGCTGGTGCTGTTCCAATTTTCTATTAAATGTCTTTTTGAGCGCTCAGAACGAAATGAGGACTGTCCACACGGAAGTGTCAGTATAACAGTTCGTCAAGACCCCACGTTTATTATTCATTCAAGGTTTTATACGTTTACAAAAAGGGGCTGGTTAGTCAATTAACATACAATTAAAAGCTGCTAGATTATTGGCTGTTCTAGTGTAAGTATGATAATTATGATAAAAGGGCTGAAGTTGCAGATTTATTGTTTTTGTTCTTTGCCCTAGCTTTCTTGCATGACTAGTAAAGAAAACAATAGATATCTATTAAGACTTTCTGTTCCTGTTTCTTATGAAGGCCAGGGTCGTCTTAAACGACTGATTATAGCTGGCATCAGCTTTTGCATAGATATGTGTGCGCACAGGATTTTTAGCAAGTGAGATCTATCTAACTGTGAATGCATATATATGAATATACTTTGAATATATGGAATACATATATATTTCCATGACAGTATGTGAAAAGAGCTCCAGGGAGTAATCTGAAGTGTAGCCAGCCGCATCCTTCACTTTTGTTGGGGGTGAAGGACACAAGGAAAGGTGTCATTCTGGACCAGGAGCCTGCTCTGATGACTCAGTGCTTGCAGCTTTTGAAACTTCAGAAGAGGAGGCGATAGAGCTGGAGGCTGTTTCGGCAATGTAAGCCAAAACCTGTTCCTGATGCTCCGGCTTTAAAAGCGGTTTACCTACTCCCAGAAAAGGGAACCTTCCAGGCCTTCTGAGCCAGACGATGATACAGGCTCAACACCTCCTGCCTTTGGTGCTATTGTGATTTTGGCACTACCAGCAGATGCACCACCACCACCATCAGTACCATCTGCCCCCCCCCCGCCACGTCCGCGGCCTCTTCCACCATACTTCCTCATGTTTGGGAAAATTTACCAAAAAAATCAGCAGATATATGGTACTGTATCAGAAGCATACAGCTGTGTTCGGTGAAGATGAAAATTTAAATCTATGTATATATTTCCGGAGTCACACACAGACGCTCACTCAGTATGGATTACACCAGAATACAAAAAGCAAAGAAACGTTAATGTTTCAGAAGCGTACAGCTGTATACAGTGTAGGGGAAATTTTAAATCTCCGTTCATATTTCCGGAGTCACACACAGACGCTCACTCAGTATGGATTTGACCGTATTACAAAAGGCAGACAAACGGTACTGTATCAGAAGCGTATAGCTGTATACAGTGAAGGGGAAAATTTAAATCTCGGTATATATTTCCGGAGTCACACACAGACGCTCTCTCAGTATGGATTGACCGTAATACAAAAATCAGAAAAACGGTACTGTATCACAAGCGTACAGCTGTATACAGTGTAAGGGAAATTTTAAATCTCTGTATATATTTCCGGAGTCACACACAGATAGCATGTATTTGTCCGTGATACCAGCCAGTACACGGTAGTGTGTGAGGAGTGTTCAACTCTATACGGTGTGGGAAAAAATGAACGCTCGGTAACTGTGCAGAAAAAAAGAATAAAAGTAGAGTTGAGAAAAACAGGTCGTTCATTTTCAAAAATCGCCGATTTTCGCCAAAGTCGAGTTTCATGAAACGAAACCCGACCGTGGAGTGAATTCGGTCACGTGTTCGGCGACCATTTTGCTGGAGTCGGTTTTCCTCTACACTTTAAGCACCTTTTCTCAGCCAATGAGCAAGGACGCAGACTGTGGACAATGTGATGACATAGCAGGCGGCCAGCACCATCTTAGAGAAGGGCATTGCAGCGATTGGCTGGCTTTCAGTGGCGTCACAGTGCATATAAAATCCCTCAGCGCCGACCGCCATTTTACAACTACCGAACTCAGTGTAGGGGAAGGTTGCTGGCGGTGCATCTGAGCAGGGAGAGCGTTAGGCAGGGAATAAACAAAAAAAAATCTTCGTGCTGATAGCGATTAGCTGTACAGTGACTGTGCAGCGAGAGGGGAGGATTTTAGTGTGTGCAGCAACGCTGTTTCTTAGGCTGCATGCCTGCCAGTGACGCTGTAGAAATTGCTTATGTGGACCATCTGATCTGATTACAGGCTGCCTGCCTGTGATAAAGGGGCAATTAATTTGGTGGAGTAGCTGAGCTGCCTGCCAGTGACAGTGTACAAATTGCTTGAATGGAGCATCACATTTGATTACTAGGCTGCCTGACTATGATAAGGGGGCAATTAATTTGGAGGAGTAGTACAGCTGCCTGGCACTGACAAGTGTACAAATTGCTTGAGTGGAGCATCACATCTGATTACTAGACTGCCTGACTGTAATAAGGGGGCAATTAATTTGGTGGAATAGTACAGCTGCCTGGCACTGACAGTGTACAAATTGCTTGTGTGTACCATAAGATCTGAATACAGGCTGCCTGCCTGTGATAAAGGGGCAATTAATTTGGTGTAGTAGCTGAGCTGCCTGCCTGTGGCAGTGTACAAATTGCTTGAATGGAGCATCACATCTGAATACTAGGCTGCCTGACTGTGATAAGGGGCAAATAATTTGGTGGAGTAGCTTAGCTGCCTGGCACTGACAGTGTACAAATTGCTTGATTGGAGCATCACATCTGATTACTAGGCTGCCTGACTGTGATAAAGAGGCAATTAATTTGGTGGAGTAGTACAGCTGCCTGGCACTGACAGTGTACAAATTGCTTGTGTGGACCATGATCTGATTACAGGCTGCCTGCCTGTGATAAAGGGGCAATTAATTTGGTGGAGTAGCTGAGCTGCCTGTAGGTAACAGTGTACAAATTGCTTGAATGGAGCATCACATCTGATTACTAGGCTGCCTGACTGTGATAAGGGGACAATTAATTTGGTGGAGTAGTACAGCTGCCTGGCACTGACAGTGTACAAATTGCTTGATTGGAGCATCACATCTGATTACTAGGCTGCCTGACTGTGATGAAGGGGCAATTAATTTGGTGGAGTAGTACAGCTGCCTGGCACTGACAGTGTACAAATTGCTTGTGTGGACGATCAGATCTCATAACAGGCTGCCTGCCTGTGATAAGGGGCAATTAATTTGGAGGAGTAGTTGAGCTGCCTGCCAGTGACAGTGTACAAATTGCTTGAATGGAGCATCACATCTGATTACTAGGCTGCCTGACTGTGATAAGAGGCAATTAATTTGGTGGAGTAGTACAGCTGCCTGGTACTGACAGTGTACAAATTTCTTGAGTGGAGCATCACATCTGATTACTAGGCTGCATGACTGTGATAAGGGGGCAATTAATTTGGTTGAGTAGTACAGCTGCCTGACACTGACAGTGTACAAATTGCTTGTGTGGACCATCACATCCGATTACTAGGCTGCCTGACTGTGATAAAGGGGCAATTAATTTTGTGGAGTAGTACAGCTGCCTGGCACTGACAGTGTACAAATTGCTTGAGTGGAGCATCACATCTGATTACTAGGCTGTCTGACTGTGATAAGGGGGCAATTAATTTGGTCGAGTAGTACAGCTGCCTGGCACTGACAGTGTACAAATTGCTTGAATGGAGCATCACAACTGATTACTAGGCTGCCTGACTGTGATAAGGGGGCAATTAATTTGGTCGAGTAGTACAGCTGCCTGGCACTGACAGTGTACAAATTGCTTGTGTTGACCATCACATCCGATTTCTAGGCTGCCTGACTGTGATAAAGAGGCAATTAATTTGCCGGAGTAGTACAGTGCCTGGCACTGACAGTGTACAAATTGCTTTTGTGGACCATTAGATCTGATTACAGGCTGCCTGCCTGTGATAAAGGGGCAATTAATTTGGTAGAGTAGCTGAGCTGCCTGCCAGTGACAGTGTACAAATTGCTTGAATGGAGCATCACATCTGATTACTAGGCTGCCTGACAGTGATAAGGGGACAATTAATTTGGTGGAGTAGTACAGCTGCCTGGCACTAACAGTGTACAAATTGCTTGATTGGAGCATCACATCTGATTACTAGGTGTTAGATCCCTCTTGTTAGGTTTTGTTTCAGTTTGCTGGTCACATGACCTTTTTTCCCTATTTAGTCTGGCTCCGCCCTTCTGGCTTTGCTGGACTTCATTGTATTATCTACTCTTAAGCTAGCCGGGTGCTTAGGTGCCTTACTCAGTCAGTTTTGCTTGATCTTAGGATCTCTAAGTAATTTGTTTTCTGTTTAATTATCCCTGCTACAATTTCTGTTAGGAGGTGTCCACCTTTTCTCCAGTCCCTAGATCTTGTAGGGATTCCTCCCTCACAACTATAGGTCTTTGTTCAGACTAGCTGAGGACTTTAGCGGGTCTGGTCGCAGGATCAGGTTCCCCGTTACATCGTAGGTATCCAGCTTAGTTCTATTTTAGGGACAGAAATGCCATCTTTCCTTCGTGCTTGTAGCAGATCATAACATTAAGTCCAGCCAAGAAAAAAAGAAAATCTCTAAGGAAAGATTTTCTGTTTCCATCATGGTGTCGGTTCAGGATTTGGCTCAACGCCTGCAGGGACTCTCTCTGGAGGTGGCTGAGATCCAGCAACACGTGAGTAGTTGTTCTGGAGCACATTTCATGGAGCCAAAGGTACGTTTGTGTTGTGAATGTGTTAGAAATGAATTCTGAGCAGAAGCTCCCTCTGGTGGTTGCAAACAGTACTGAACCATCCAATGAGGATTGGCAATCAGGAGTTACAGACTGGTCTTATATAAGGGAGGTTCCCTCCCATCATGGTTGCCGGTGATCAATTGTTCTTGTCTCAACTGTGGTTCCTGGTTCACTTGGAAGCTTGCTGAGTCTTGCCTCTTCTCCTGCTCTCAGATAAGATATTTTCTGTTTTCTGTTTTGTGCTTACCATTTGCATATTTCTCTGCATTTCTGTGAGGTTAGCCAGGTCTCCCCCCCCCCCGGGGGCCTTGGGCTCCTCTCAGTTCTTCTGGAGCCTCTGTTATTTGTTCATTTGCCTTTTCCAGTTTTTTCAGTGGCTGCGGCTTAGTTTTGTTACACCAGAGAACTAATTTAGGTGGTAGAGGTCGTGTGATCTCAGGTGTTTTTGCAATTAGTAGAGTTGGTATTTTTTAGGTTTTTTTTGGATTGCAGTAAGTGTCCTTCCTATCCTTTTCTGTCTTAAGATTGGGCCCCAATGTTTGCTCATACTATTTTCTGTCTGTGTCTGTATTTCCTCTTGTCTAACCGCCATTACATGTTTGGGGGCTTCCTATGTTCTTTGGGGATCTGCTCCGGGGCAGATAGCTTTCCTCTTTCTATCTTTAGGTGTAGTTAACTTCTCAGGCTGTGACGAGGCGTCTAGGACCAAAGTAGGAACGCTCCACGGCTGCCTTTAGCTGTGGTGGTTAGTCAGGGTACTGCAATCCAGTAGATTCCAACCTCTTTGGTGTATTGCCGTTTTTGCCTGCTCTCCTCAGCTACCAAATCATAACAGTATCACTGGCCAAGCTGAAAATTATATGGTACTCAACAGAAGGGAAAAATAGTAAAAGGAAAAAGAAAAGAGAAAGTTGTCAAATTTTTTTTTTCTCTGTTTGTTGCATTTTTTCCCTCTTTTTCTCTGGGTGCTGAGGAGGATTATTTTTTTTTCTCTCAATGGAGTTTGCACAGTTGTCTGGCCGTGTGGATCAGCTTGCCACTGAAGTTCAGAGTATTGCTACCTATCTTGCAGGGTTGCCGGTTGTGGAACCTAGGATCCCCATGCCAGATTTATTTTTGGGGGATCGAGCCAAATTTCTGAATTTCAAAAATAACTGTAAGTTGTTTTTTGCCTTAAAACCTAAGTCCTCAGGGAACGCAGCACAGCAGGTTCAAATTGTCATCTCTCTCCTGCGCGGCGATCCTCAGGATTGGGACTTTTTCCCTGATACCTGGGAACCCTGTTTTGAGTAATGTTGATGCATTTTTTCTGGCTCTGGGGTTATTGTACGATGAACGTAATGTGTTATGATTTGGTAGCTGAGGAGAGCAGGCAAAAAAGGAAATACACCAGAGCAGTTGGAAACTATGAGATTGCAGTACCCTGACTAACCACCACAACTAGAGGCAGCCGTGGAGCGTTCCTACGTTGGTCCTAGACGCCTCGTCACAGCCTGAGAAACTAACTACACTTAAAGATAGAAAGAGGAAAGCTATCTGCCCCGGAGCAGATCCCCAAAGAACATAGAAAGCCCCCAAACATGTAATGGCGGTTAGACAAGAAGAAATACTGACACAGACAGAAAATAGTATGAGCAAACGTTGGGGCCCAAACTTACTAAATAGAAAAGGATAGGAAGGGCACTTACTGCAATCTCAAAAAACCCTGAAAAGCACCAACTCTACTAATTTCAAAAACACCTGAGATCACACGACCTCTACCACCTAAATTAGTTCTCTGGTGTAACCAAAAACAAAACAGCAGCCACTGAAAAAACTGGAAAAAGCAAATGTACAAACATCAGTGGCTGAACTGAACTGAGAGGGCAAAAGCCCCCAGAGGGGACCCTGAAGGCCCCCACAGAAGTGCAGGACAAAAATGCAAAATCAAGCACAAAAACAAAAAGAAGAAAATGTCTTATCTGTTAGCAGGAGATTCAGACACGACACAGCAGGCTACCAAGGAAACAGGAATCAAGGATTGAGACCAGAACAATTGATCACCGGCAACCCTGATGGGAAGGCGACTCCCTTATATAAGACCAGTCAGTAACACCTGATTCCCAATCCTCACAATCTTCACTGGACAGTCCAGTACCGTTTGTAACCACAAGAGGGAGCTTCTGCTCAGAACTCATTTCCAGCCTATTCACAACAGTACCCCCCCTTGAGGAGGGGTCATCGAACCCTCATTTGAGCAACCAGGTCGGTCAGGATGAGTTCTATGATACGCACGGATGAGTCTCCTAGCATGGATGTCCGAAGCAAACACCCAAGAATTGTCTTTCTGACCATAACCTCTCCATTTAACCAAATACTGGAGTTTCCGTCTAGAAAAACGAGAATTCAATATTTTCTCAACCACATACTCCAGATTGCCCTCAACCAAAACAGGGTCAGGAGGCACAGTAGTAGGAACCACTGGCTCAACAAACCTCTTCAACAAGGACTTGTGGAACACGTTATGGATCTTAAATGTCCCTGGAAGAAGCAAACAAAAAGAAACAGGATTAAGAATCTCCATGATCTTATAAGGTCCAATGAACCTAGGCTTAAATTTAGGAGATGCCACTCTCATAGGAATATTTCTTGAGGACAACCAGACCAAGTCCCCCACTTTAAACCGAGGACCATCAGTCCTATGCCGGTTAGTAGTGTTGAGCGATATTGCTCGATATCTAAAAATATTGTATCGAAATTGTATCGCCGATAGCACTAAATATCGTCGATATCCGATTTCGATACCGGAAGTCCCATGTAAGTCTATGGGAACAAAATATCGAAATTAAAAAAAACCATTCTTGCCTTGTTGGTTAATTGTACATGAAGGAAAACAACAAAGACTAATGTAGAATGTATTGGGGGAGGTTGAGGAGACAATAAAGGCATACATGTTTAACCCAATGCATTGGAATAGCATTAATATATATTTTTTTGGAAATACGTTTGGATTGACTAACAAATTGACAATGTTGTTAACCTTTTTCTATTTTGGCAAATATGTATGTTTCACAACTTCCATGCTCTTCACCTTTTTAACTTTTGCCAGTGCCACACTTTCTCCTTCATAATCTTCAGCAGCAGCATCATCTTTCTCATCAAATTATTCTTCATCTTCACCTTCTTAATCTTCTTCTTAAACTTCTTGCTATTCATGTTTTTGTTAACATTACTCATATTGTTATTATTAAACTAATTAATCTTCTTCATATTCAAATTCTTCATCTTCTTCCTCTTCATCTTCTTCATCATATTCTTATTTGTGACAGAGATTCCTGTACTTGTAATCTGTAAAAGTATGAATTGTTCATCCTTCCGTTCTTGCTGTCACAAAAGATTTAAATTACAACAGTATTTGTCCGTGTTCAGTTTAGCCTGCAGCAGCAGCAGGCATTTTCCAGGGGCACCACGAGGAGGAACGGACTCACCCCCATACACTGCTTAGTCTTCTTCTGCTTAGAATTTAGAGCATATATTTTGCTCTTCATTTTGGTCTTATACTTCATGTTCTTCTGCTTTTTGATCTTCTGCTTATTGTTCTTCTGTCTCTTGTTCTGTATCTTGTAGTTTGTCTTAACCTTCTTTGTCCTGTTGGTGATCTTCTTCTTGGTAATCTTTTATTTTTTCTTTGTGATGGTGTTCAGGCTGGTTGGCTTCATGCTCGTCGTCCTTGTTGTCGTCATCTTCTTCTGGGTGGTCTTTAATGTCGTCTAATTTCCGAGAAACAGCTGACGTTACTGGAACCCTGACGGGTATCAGATGGAGCAAGAGACAATGGAAGTAACAAGGACCAGCTGACTGTGCTGGACCCGGACGGGTAGCAGAAGGAAAAGAGGCAATGTCACAACGAGTACCAGCTGACGTTACTGTGACACGGTTACTAAGCAGGAGGTACCTGTGCTCCAAAGCACTACCAAGGACCAGCAGACGTTGCTGGAACTCGGATACGGAGATGGAGGCACCTAGGCCAAAGGCACTGGGGAGAACCACTTGACGGTACTGGACCCGGACGGGTAGAAAAAGAGCAATGCAACGAGTCCAGTGAGTACGTAACGTTTATAGCAGAGGTCCTGTGCTCAAAGCATACAAGCCACAGCTTGTGGAACTGATACGGGATGAGCCTAGCAAGCGGGACCTTGCGTACGGACCGAGGGTAGAGACGCACCTGAAAATGTAATGACAGAGAAAGCGTCGCATTACGAACACACAGTCCTACAGTGGGTGCTTATCCTATTGTCACAATGGAAACCGCCTTTATTTACATATCCCACAGCACACATAGGAATCACCTAAACCGCAGGCACCATAGAGTCGGCTAACCCGAATGCAACACGACAGCACAACTTATTGGAGGATAATTGACGTTCACACTGCCAGGAAACAGCTGTCGTGCTGTAACCAGGCTGGCCAGGAGTCAGTACCCCTGCCAATTACTTACGAGCAACAAATGGCGGTGTTGTAGCCCAGGGAGTAGAGTTCAGGTGGTAGAAAGATGAACATAACAGGAGACATGGAAAACGTTGCCAAACAGTTATTTAATCTGAAAACGGACAGGCAAATTCAGGTGAGATCCATGCCTTGTTCATTTTCAGAAAAGTAAGCCGGTCTACATTCTCTGAGGATAGTCGCATGCGACGGTCTGTTACTACACCACCTGCAGCACTAAAGACACGCTCAGATAATACACTGGCAGCAGGGCAAGCCAGCACCTCCAATGCATACTGGCTAAGCTCTGGCCATGTATCCAACTTAGAGACCCAAAATTTGAAAGGGGAAGAGGCATCTGGGAGTACACTTAGAGGGAAAGCCAAGTAGTCTGTCACCATCTTACGGAAACGTTTCTTCCTGGTGACTGGAGCCGTCTCGGATGGTGTAGACCTTGCTGGCGCTGTCACAAAACTTTGCCACATTTGTAACATACAGTTCTTCCCCTGTGCAGAGGCGCTGCTTTTGATCCCTCTTGTTGTATAGGTGTCTACACTGCCTCGACGCACAGAGCTGCTTTGTAAAGCAGTAGCAGCTGCAGCAGCAGCTCTCTCGGCTGGAATGTACAACAGTATGGATTGCACCAGTGTGTCTTGGTACTCCTGCATTTTACGGTCCCGGTTCACCGGTGTGATGAGGGTTTGTAAGTTGTCCCGGTAGCGAGGGTCTAGGATGGTGTACACCCAATAATCTGACGTGCTGAGAATGTGGGCGATGCGGCGGTCGTTTCTTAGGCACTGAAGCATGAAATCAACCATGTGCTGCAGACTCCCAACTGGCCAACAAAGGCTGTCCTCTGGAAGAGGCGTCATCTCTGTCTCCTCTGCATCACCCCACCCTCGCTCTACATACTGACTACAGCGTTGTGTACCTTCCTCTGTAGGGATTTCTTCCTCCTCCATTGACTCCTCCTCCTCCTCATCCTCCTCACAAAGTGAGCCCTGCCCAGCCCTTTGTGAGGAACCACGTTGCGCTGACTGTCCTGAAGGTAATTGAATTTGTGACTCCTCATCCTCCACCTGTTTCAAAACCTCTTCCTTTAGTGCTTTCAGTGATTTCTGAAGCAGGCAGATAAGGGGGACAGTCATGCTGACTAGTGCATCATCTGCACTCGCCATCCGCGTTGAGACATCAAACGCACGCAAAACGTCGCAGATGTCCTTCATAGAGGCCCACTCAGTAGTGGTGAAGTGTGAACGGCGCAAATTGCGAGTTGATTGCGCCTGTTGCAGCTGATACTCCATTACTGCTGGCTGCTGCTCACACAACAGCTCCAACATATGTAACGTGGAATTCCACCTGGTGGGTACGTCACATATGATGCGATGTTCAGGAAGGCGAAATCTGACTTGCAGAGCTGCAATGCGCGATCTGGCCATGCTGGAACGTCGCAAGTGAGCGCACTCTAGGCGGACCTTGTGCAGCAGTGCATCAAGATCCGGATAGTCCCTCAAAAAACTCTGCACGACCAAGTTGAGCACAAGTGCCAGACATGGTATGTGAGTGAGGTTGCCAAGGCCCAGAGCTGCCACCAGATTTCGGCCATTGTCACACACTACCAAGCCTGGCTGGAGATTAGCTGACAAAAACCACACGTCGCTCTCCTGCTTGATGGCATCCCAGAGCTCCTGCGCTGTGTGGCTTCGATTCCCCATGGGAATTAATTTCAGGACGGCCTGTTGACGTTTGGCCACGGCTGTGCTCATATCGGTCGCAACAGGTAAGCGTTCACGGGTCCATGTGGAGGTATACCGTGACGGCTCGTGCAGCGATGATTCTGAGGAACTGGAGTAGGAGGAGGAATCAATGTGCACAGACTGGATTCCTGAAATCCTTGGAGTTGGCAGAACACGTACAGCGCCACTGGCAAGATCTGTACCCGGCTCCACAACATTGACCCAATGGGCAGTGAGGGAAAGGTATCGTCCCTGGCCATGGGTACTGGTCCACGCATCGGTGGTCAGGTGGACCCTGCTACTGACGGCGTTTAGTAGCGCATGTTTAATGTTTCCCTCGACATGTTTTTGCAGAGCAGGGACAGCTTGCCTGCTGAAATAAAATCGGCTTGGCACATTATATTGTGGGACTGCCAATGCCATAAAGTTCCTGAAACTGTCAGTCTCCACCAGCCTGAATGACAGCATTTCAAGGGACAGGAGTTTTGCAAGGCCAGCATTCAGAGCCTGTGCTCGTGGATGGTTTGCCGAGTATGGCCGTCTTTTATCCCATGCCTGTGTTACCGATGGCTGTTTTTTGTACTGGGAGTGTGACGATGACTGTGAACTTGCTGCAGTGGGTGGAATAACAGTTTCTCTATGGACAACAGTGACCGAGGTTCTTCCATGGAGATCCTGTGAGGAAGCCAAAACAGGTGTGTGAGAGCTGGAGGTAGAGGCTCGAACATGACGTAAAGATGTAGGTGCTGCTGTAGGTTGGCCTACATCTCCAGTGTGTCTTTGGAACTCAGCTACGTGCTTTGTCCGTACATGTGTCCACATATTTGTGGTATTCAGGTTCCTGATATTTTTACCTCTTTTAACTTTTTGCTTACACAGCTTGCATTGAACATAGCAAATATTATCTACAAGTCTGTCAAAAAATGACCACGCAGTGCAAGTCATGGGAGCGCCAATTTTGACATTTCTAAGAGAACTGCTCCCAACAGGTGCCAAACTGGAGGCTACAGGCAAGCGAGTCTGCAGCCTACCTCTCCCTCCTCTTTGTACCGTTGGGACAATCTCTTCCTCAGAGCTGCTCCCACCACCTTGCTGTTGCTCACGCCATGTTGGGTCTCGGACTTCATCATCTCCACTACCCTCTTCCAACACCTGCTGCTGTTGGATGGTCTGGGCAGCACCATGCTCCACAAAACCTGGCACCTGAGTCTCATCATCATCATAAGATGCGTTCTGCGGTGTGCTGTCCATCGGCACTGGCTCACCCGCCTCTTCAGATTGAGAGAGACACAGCTGTTGCGCATCACTGCATACTCCCTCTTCTTCAAATTGCAGAATGCTGCTTGCCTGTGCCCGTGTTTGCGAGCCAACAGATTCTGAGAACAGAAGCAGAGACTCAGCTGGCTCCTGTACAGAACTCTCTGACTGCCTTGGCAATTTGACAGGCGGTGAACAGACAGATGGTTGCTCAACAGTGTTGTGTTCCTGAGAGGAGGTGGAAGGAATTGAAGTCGATGCATTGGCTGCCATCCAACCAACAACGGCTTCAATTTGTTCTTCCCGCAGCAGGGGGGCACGCCGAGCTCCTACCAAAGTGCGCATAAAGGAACGCTCACGGGGATAAATGGTGGATGCTGTGTCACTGAGGGCGGCAGCAGACACAGAATCCCCACGTCCTCTCCCTGCTGAAACTCCACGGCCACGACCACGTGCCTTACTCACTGACTTCTTCATCTTGGTAGATTGATAAAGAAAGTCAGAAAAGTTATAAGGCCTAAGTGTGGTTATTACGCAGAGACTGAAGTGAACACTGAAACACAACTGTTCACAAATCACAATCTGTGAAAGGCTACTCCTTTGTCTACTTCTATAGTGTTTGCAACCAATGTATTGGATACAGATGGAAGCGCGTCACACTAATAGTTAAATTGCATGGAGCAGCAAGAATTACACTGAAGGAAAAAAAAAAGAGGTCTGTGAGTGACAGGTGCAGATGCCTACAGACAGCGTTGCATGCAGAGCAAACTGCAGCGTCACCTGCACTCACACACACCTTGCAGAGCTGTTAAAACACTGCAGGCAAAAGGAAGCTTTACACAGCGGTTGGTGCTAGCCTGCCTACAGCACAGTACACTAAATCGCAATCTCTAACTGTCCCTCAGAGCCAGCACAGCAGCGTTCTGTCCCTTACTGAATTCACAGCACAGTGACGCTAAAATGGCGGCGGCGCCTTTTATACACTGAAGAAAAAAAAAAAAAGAGTCTGTGAGTGACACGTGCAGATGCCTACAGACAGCGTTGCATGCAGAGCAAACTGCAGCGTCACCTGCACTCACACACACCTTGCAGAGCTGTTAAAACAACACTGCAGGCAAAAGGAAGCTTTACACAGCGGTTGGTGCTAGCCTGCATACAGTACAGTACACTAAATCGCAATCTCTAACTGTCCCTCAGAGTCAGCACAGCAGCGTTCTGTCCCTTACTGAATTCACAGCACAGTGACGCTAAAATGGCGGCGGCGCCTTTTATAGTGCATTCTGACATCATTTCAGCATGCCATTAGTTAACATGACCGCAGCAGTACAGGATGTGCCCACACTTCTTAGGATTCCTTATTGGCTGAATAAAATCACATTGCCTCGCAAAGAATTATGGGAACTTCCGATTCCGGTATTCGATAAGACGAAAATATCGAAACGAATTATCGAAAGGCCGATAGAGCTAATATCGGCCGATAGCCGATATTTGCATTATCGTATCGCTCAACACTACCGGTTAGTAAACCGCTGGGCCCTCTCCTGAGAGAGGGACAACCTCTCCACTACCTGGTCCCAAATCTGTTGCATACGCTCCACAACAGAGTCAACACCTGGACAGACAGAAGCCTCCGTCTGTCCTGAAGAAAATCGAGGGTGAAACCCAGAATTACAGAAAAATGGAGACATCAAAGTGGCAGAGCTAGCCCTATTATTAAGAGCAAACTCAGCCAAAGGCAAAAAAGAGACACAGTCATCCTGATCAGCAGACACAAAGCATCTTAGATAAGTCTCCAATGTCTGGTTTGTTCTCTCAGTTTGACCATTGGTCTGAGGATGAAACGCCGAGGAGAAAGACAATTGAACACCAAGTTTAGAACAAAAGGTCCTCCAAAATCTGGAAACAAACTGGACTCCTCTGTCAGACACAATGTTCTCAGGAATGCCGTGTAAACGAACCACATGCTGAAGGAACAAAGGCACCAATTCAGAGGAGGAAGGCAACTTAGGTAATGGCACAAGATGTATCATCTTGGAAAACCTATCGCAAATCACCCAGATGACGGTCATTCTCTGAGAAACAGGGAGGTCGGAAATGAAATCCATAGAGATATGGGTCCATGGTCTCTTGGGCACAGGTAATGGCATCAACAAACCACTAGAACGAGAGCAAGGCTTGGAGCGAGAGCAAGTCCCGCAGGACTGCACAAACTCCCTGACATCACGAGACAAGGTAGACCACCAAAAGGACCGACTAACCAAGTCTCTGGTACCAAAAATTCCGGGATGACCGGCCAACGCGGAACAATGAATCTCAGACATTACACTCTTTATCCACTGGTCCGGGACAAACAATTTCCCAACAGGACAGCGCTCGGGCTTATCCTCCTGACACCCCTCCAGAGCCAGTCTCAAATTGGGCGAGATGGCGGAAAGAACTACACCCTCTTTCAAAATAACAGAAGGATCAGATAACTCAGGAGAGTCCGCCAGGAAACTCCTCGAGAGGGCATCCGCCTTAACATTTTTAGTGCCAGGAAGAAATGAAACCACAAAATTAAAACGTGTGAAAAACAAGGCCCACCTGGCCTGTCTAGGATTAAGTCGCTTGGCAGATTCCAGATAAACTAGATTCTTATGGTCCGTAAGGACCACCACCTGATGTTTGGCTCCCTCCAGCCAATGTCTCCACTCTTCAAAAGCCCACTTCATGGCTAATAACTCCCGATTACCCACGTCATAATTACGTTCAGTGGGAGAAAATTTTCGACAGAAAAAGGCACAAGGGTTACTTTTAGAGGTCTCTGGATCTCTTTGGGACAAAATGGCACCTGCCCCAATTTCAGAGGCATCAACCTCCACCTGAAATGGTAGAGAAACATCAGGCTGCCGTAGAACAGGAGCAGAAGTGAATCTCTGCTTAAGTTCCTGAAATGCAGAGACTGCCTCAGGAGGCCAATTCACCACATCAGAACCCTTCTTGGTCAAATCAGTTAATGGTTTAACAATAACAGAGAAATTACCAATAAATTTACGATAAAAATTGGCAAAACCCAAGAATCTTTGAAGAGCCTTTAATGAAGTAGGTTGGACCCAATCACAGATGGCCTGAACTTTGACCAGGTCCATTTCAATAACAGATGGGGACAAAATGAATCCCATAAATGAGATCCTCTGAACGCCAAAAAGACACTTTGATCCCTTCACATACAGAGCATTCTCTCTCAAAATCTGGAACACAGTCCGAACATGTTTTACATGAGAGTCCCAGTCATTGGAAAAAATCAAGATATCATCCAAATAAACAATCAGAAATTTATCCACAAAATCCCTGAAAATGTCATTCATGAAGGTCTGGAAGACAGAAGGAGCATTAGTGAGCCCAAAGGGCTTCACAAGGTAATGCTCCATATATAATGGGCTCCATGTGATGCTCCATATATAATGTGCCCCATATAATGCGCCATATATAATGGGCCCCATATGATGCTCCAGTATATGATGGGCCCCATGGATGATGCTCCAGTGCATGATGGGCCTATATAATGCTCCATATGTAATGGGCCCATATATAATGCTCCAGATATAATTAGCTCCATGTGATGCTCCATATATAATGTGCCCCATATGATGTGCCATATATAATGGGCCCCATATGATGCTCCAGTATATGATGGGCCCCATGGATGATGCTCCAGGGTATGATGGGCCTTTATAATGCTCCATATATAATGAGCCCCATATGATGCTGCAGTATATGATGGGCCCCGTATATGTTGCTCCAGTGTATGATGGGCCCCATTTATAATGCTCCAGTGTATGATGTGCCCCATATATAATGCTCCAGTGTATAATGGGCCCTATCTATGATGCTCAAGTGTATGATGGACCCCATATATAATTCTCCAGTGTATAATGCTCCCCATACATTGCTCCAAACATTAAAAAAATAAAATACCTCTCCTCGCTAGGCACTGCTCTACTCTGGACTCCTCAGCGTCGCCATCTTCCAGTTCTCTGCACTGTGACTGTTGAGGCAGAGAGCGCACAGACGTGACATCATCGCTCTCTCTTTACTGAATGTCACTGTCAGGAAACGCGGAAGACGTCACAGCGGTGGAGCAGGGAGAGGTAAGTATTGTAAGTGCTGGGGCCCTGAGCAAGCAGGGGGACCACTCGTGGGTGCCGGCACTGGCACAGGGCCCCTCATAGTATGCGGGTGTTTTTCAGATGGCAAGTGGGCCCTTCCACCTGCTCAGGGACCCGGCACTTGCCCGGGTGCGCCAGGTGCTGACGCCTGCCCTGGGGGGGTACAGCCCAGCTAGGAAGGAGGAAAAACTGGCATATGTTTAGGTGTAGGCTGGACATTCAGCAGCTGCAAATGGTGGAATTGGAGAAGTCGGAGGAAGAGGAGGACAAAGCGAGCCATTTTGCTGCCAACCTATGTGTCATCAGGGGAAGGTGGTACAAAATCCTTTGAAACCCAGGCATGGTTCATTTTAATGAATGTGAGATCACCAACATTTTGGGTCGACAGCCGGGTACTACTTTCTATCAGGATTGATCCAGCAGCACTGAAGACTCTTTCTGATAGCACGCTACCAGCAGGGCAAGCGAGCTCCTGTAAGGCATATTGTGCCAATTCAGGCCAGGTGTCCAGTTTACAGGCCCATTGGTCAAAGGGGAATGAACTGTGAGGGAGAACCTCGATAGGGGAGGAAAGGTAACTTTGAACCATAATTGACAACTGCTGACTCCTGTCTGTTGCAATCGATTCAGTATTACCAGTCGTGTGAGCGGTACTCGAGAAATCAGTCCACAACATGGTCATGAAACCCCTGTCTCCAACGTCACTTCGGCTGTGTGCACCACGAACACCTCTTCCATGTTGCCCAGAACGGCTCGTGGTAGAACCTGCACCGCTGCTGTGTGCTGGGAATGCCTCTAATAAACGGTTTACCAGAGTTCTTGTTTGTTCGCCAATATTAGCTCTAGGTTCTCCTGTGGCATGATGTTCTGTAATTTGCCTTTATAGCGTGGATCGAGGATGCCGGCCGACTAGTAGTCATCATCCTTCAAAATTTTGGCAATGCGGGGGTCCCTTTTTAGGATCCACAAGACATAATCACACATGTGGGCCAATGTTCCAGGTGTCAATGATGCACTGCCAGTGGTGGGTGGAGGAGCACTTTTTGCCAAATCCACATCCCTCCTGTCACGCACAAACCCTGTACCTGACCTTGGCAAGCCAACATTTTCTCTTGCCCCTGAGAAGCATCCTCCTCCCCAAAATAATCATCCCCCTCATCCTCCTCCTCTTCCTCTTCTTCTTCCACCTCTTCCAGCACAGTTCCCTGAGCAGACAATGGCTGACTGTCATCAAGGTTTCCCTACTCCTCCTCTTCCTCCTCCGCTGCAGAAGCATGATCCTTATTGTGCGTCAAAGTTTGCATGAGCAAACGCAAAAGTGGAATGCTCATGCTTATGATGGCATCGTCTGCGCTTACCAGCCGTGTGCATTCCTCAAAACACTAAAGGACTTTACAGAGGTCTTTCAGCTTTGACCACTGCACACCTGATAACTCCTTTATCTGCCCTCAAACTGCCTCTTTTTCTTTTTTTAACATGTTTTTGGACTGCTATAGCCTGCCATATAACCGCAGCTGAGATGTCAATGCCTGCTGCGGATCCTCCTCCTCTTCTGAGCTATTGCCAGCGGCACCCTCTTCCCCCAATGGTTGCCAATCCGGGTCAGCAACTGGGTCATCCATCACCTCCTCGTAAATTTCATCTGCACCTTCCTCTGTGTCACCGTGTAAGGTGTTAGAGTATGCGGGAAGGAGCACCTGAGTTTCATCAGGGTCAGAATCTGGCTCAGTAGGCTGCGAGGGCAATGCAGTGCTTTGGGTGAATGTCCCAGCAGAATCATATAGCAGTGGCTGTGCATCAGTGCACTCCATGTCATATTCATCTTGGACTGGGGAATTCAGGATTTCACTTGATAACCCAAGCATGGTATTGTTATGGAAATTTAATTAGGATAAATCTATCTTTTGTGTGGTTGACATCGATACCTGCACGTTGGGCGCCAACTGTTATGGAAATTTAATTAGGATAAATCTATCCTGAAGTGTTTGCTGGTGCTGTTCCCAATTTTCTATTAAATGTCTTTTTGAGCGCTCAGAACGAAATGAGGACTGTCCACACGGAAGTGTCAGTATAACAGTTCGTCAAGACCCCACGTTTATTATTCATTCAAGGTTTTATACGTTTACAAAAAGGGGCTGGTTAGTCAATTAACATACAATTAAAAGCTGCTAGATTATTGGCTGTTCTAGTGTAAGTATGATAATTATGATAAAAGGGCTGAAGTTGCAGATTTATTGTTTTTGTTCTTTGCCCTAGCTTTCTTGCATGACTAGTAAAGAAAACAATAGATATCTATTAAGACTTTCTGTTCCTGTTTCTTATGAAGGCCAGGGTCGTCTTAAACGACTGATTATAGCTGGCATCAGCTTTTGCATAGATATGTGTGCGCACAGGATTTTTAGCAAGTGAGATCTATCTAACTGTGAATGCATATATATGAATATACTTTGAATATATGGAATACATATATATTTCCATGACAGTATGTGAAAAGAGCTCCAGGGAGTAATCTGAAGTGTAGCCAGCCGCTCCTTCACTTTTGTTGGGGGTGAAGGACACAAGGAAAGGTGTCATTCTGGACCAGGAGCCTGCTCTGATGACTCAGTGCTTGCAGCTTTTGAAACTTCAGAAGAGGAGGCGATAGAGCTGGAGGCTGTTTCGGCAATGTAAGCCAAAACCTGTTCCTGATGCTCCGGCTTTAAAAGCGGTTTACCTACTCCCAGAAAAGGGAGCCTTCCAGGCCTTCTGGAGCCAGACGATGACACAGGCTCAACACCTCCTGCCTTTGGTGCTATTGTGATTTTGGCACTACCAGCAGATGCACCACCACCACCATCAGTACCATCTGCCCCCCCGCCACGTCACCGGCCTCTTCCACCATACTTCCTCATGTTTGGGAAAATTTACCAAAAAAATCAGCAGATATATGGTACTGTATCAGAAGCATACAGCTGTGTTCGGTGAAGATGAAAATTTAAATCTATGTATATATTTCCGGAGTCACACACAGACGCTCACTCAGTATGGATTACACCAGAATACAAAAAGCAAAGAAACGTTAATGTTTCAGAAGCGTACAGCTGTATACAGTGTAGGGGAAATTTTAAATCTCCGTTCATATTTCCGGAGTCACACACAGACGCTCACTCAGTATGGATTTGACCGTAATACAAAAGGCAGACAAACGGTACTGTATCAGAAGCGTATAGCTGTATACAGTGAAGGGGAAAATTTAAATCTCGGTATATATTTCCGAAGTCACACACAGACACTCTCTCAGTATGGATTGACCGTAATACAAAAATCAGAAAAACGGTACTGTATCACAAGCGTACAACTGTATACAGTGTAAGGGAAATTTTAAATCTCTTGTAAGCTTCCGGGGGGTTTAGCTCTAGGATCGCTGTCTGGGTAGACAGAATGGCACGGAAACAGTTCATTCAGACAGCAGTTTGGTGAAAACTGGCCGCAACCAGTTTTATTAAAGTCCACAGCACACAGATAAAAACAAAGCATAAACAAAAGACCTGGGCTTGTCTAGCCTCTAATTACACTTAGATAGATGGCCCTCTCTATCCGGGACCCAGACTCTACCAGTCTGTGCCCAAAACAACACATATGATATATGTTACCAGTATGGAGTTTCACAGACACTCCTCCTTGTGTCTGAAGGCACCTTTGAGAGAGATCCACTCCTATTCAGCCGCTATTCACACGGACCCGCACCGAGACCACTCCTGTGTCCGGGGTCCTTCCTGCACCCAGACTGAGATAGCTCACACTCCTCTGGAGACTGCTTCCTTGTGCCAGGACACCTCCCTGTGTCCGGGCTAAAGACAGCTCCCACACTCTTGGAGACACCTTCTGTGCCTGGACCCCTTGTCCAGACTGAATGAGCTCTCTGACTGTGCTCCCAAGCACCTACTTCTGGCTTCCTAATCAACACCTGGGTGGATTCAGGTCTGAGCTGCAAGCGTGTACTGAATGGCAGGTGTAGTGACCTTTCTTTACCACCAGGTTTACAAAGCCACACATTTCGCTCATACCAGTCAGCAAGGTACTTAGGTGAAATATACACCTCATTCACCACATATTCCTTCACTGTCTCACATATCCCCTCCCTCTTCTCCAGACCGGAGGGCTGGTCATCCAGACCGGAGGGCTGGTCAACAATCCAACAGAGACAGTGAACTCTGGACCAGTCATGGCCCTCATCAGCTTCATCCTCACCACTGTCATAGCCAACATCAGTTTTCTCTTCATCTGAAGCATCCTCACTACCCTGTACCCTCCCAGGCCTATACTCTCTGCGGGCCTCGGGTATCCTGCACGGTTTCATCTTGACTTTAGTGCCAGCCTCAGTCTCGGTATAGTGGCTCACCAGATAAGTACGACCAGGCACGTCAGAACAGCTCTGCTGATTCTTCCTCAGAAACTTTCGTACCTCCTGTTTTTGGGGCACTGACCCTGTGTCACCAACTGTCACAGGAGGTATAGGGGTTTTCTCTAATTCCCCTGAACTTTCTTTAGCACATCTACTTTCTTAAATATCAGTTGATTCATAAATTCTACCTCACAGAACCCAAGCGCCTCTGTCATGGTCTCTGACCATTCCGAGCCACACTGTTCAAACGATTGGCACTGTAGAGGGAGCTGATCGTTTTTCTTGGTCGGTACACATAATTTATCCTCTTCTGGTACAGGCTCACTTTGCATAAGACTCAGAGCTCTTACTTCTTTCTCCAGGAGATCCTCATGGCTACGCATCTTCTCCTGTAGTTGTTGGACGTCCTTTACGTCTTCGGCCCTTTCTTCAGGCTCTTCTGGTAGGACATGCTCAGAAGCCCTACCATCAGTCTTCTTTTCACCACGTTCTGCATCCCATCTGAGCTCCCGTGTATCTGCAGCGGCAACGGAGCGACACATCGCCCCTCCCACTCACTGGGACGTGGTTCAAGTGTAGACTCCATGAAAATGCGCCTGAGCTCACCAAGGCCAACCCGAGGTCTCAAAATCTCATCTTGGGATTTATCCAGATCCTTTGGGTCGCTCGGGAACTCCGATGGCGCACCGGGCGCCGAACTTCCGGCACGAGCTTCGCGAGTCGCAGCCACGGATCCGGACAGTACACCGTCCACGCCGCTGTCTCCAGCAGAAACATATTCCGGGGCAGAGTCATTCCCCACATCTTCAGTCTTGTTCCTCACAGCTTCACTTGAGACATCAGCCTCTGGTGAGGCACCTGGCCTGGTGTCCACCACTTCCATGGCTTTCTCCACCTCTGCAGCATCACCTTCCGAGTCCTTGGCCTGATGCAGATCCACACCATACATTGATAACTTCTCATTTTCAACAGCATCCACTTGTGCTGTGTTCAGTTTCAGAGTCCTGTCTTTCACCTTAGTCTTCGCCAGGGAACCGGCCAACGGTACAACATCTTCAGATGCCATCCTCCGTCCGACTGCAAGGTCAGCCTCAGCCTTCCTCTCAGGACTCTCAATCTCCTCTGCTACCATGCCTTCCTCACTTGCACTGGTTGCTTTATTGTCATCAGATGACTCACTATCACCACCACTATCCCTGTCTGACCCCCTTTTCTCAGCCACATCTGGCTCACTTCCAGGGTTAGACACTTCATTTTCATTCACATCCGGCTCACTGTCAGGGTTATACAATTCATTCTCATTCACATCTTGATCTGGAACCTTAGTTAACATGTCATCCACAACATTAACTTCACCATCTGGTCCCTGGTTTCCCTCAGGTGGTCCCTCAAGTATGTGACTATGTGATAACCCCAGCACTATACTTCCATATAGCTCAGATACCAGGAGCTGACTTACGACCTCTCCCTGGACTTCAGTGTCCCTATACAATAGGTTATTGTCCATGGCAGCATGAGGAAACCTCTCCTCAGAGCCAGGCTCTTGGGGAACCTCATTCAGAACAATTACATTTTCCTGTGCCGTTTTAAGAGTGGAGTCTCGCACCTGCTCACTCCCAAAATTGTCACAGGAGCCAGGCAGGTCAGGGACACTCGGTTCCCGAGAACCACCATCCTCGTCTCCCAACATCACCTGCAAAGAAATGTCATCTTTATCACGGTCATCATCAGTATCATCACTATTATGATTAGCATTATCATCATTATCAATATCAGCATCCTCATCATGGTCATCATCATTATCATGATCATCATTATCATTATCAATATTATCATGGTCATCATCATTATCACATAAGTTTAACGGCCCACTAGCATTGTGTTCCGCCCCTCGGGACTGCGCACCCTCAGTAGGAGCTTCATCACATTGTCCATCAGAAACATTTTTCCCCCAGAGATCCTTAGACCGGGGAAAGTCACCACCCAATATAACGGGGTGCACCAGGGTCTTTCACTACCCCCACTCCACGTCTCTGGGTAGACTTTGGTGTCTTCATGGATGTACACCACACTCAGGTGCTTATCAGGGATGAAGTCCCTATCACTCAGGCTGTCACATATGGAAGTCACTGGACTCTCTGAGTCCAAGAGGGCCTGTGCTGGGCAGTCACTTACAACCACCGGGGACCCCTGTGGTCCAGTCTCTTCGGCTGAGGTGGACACACACACAGGCTCTGCGCAGGGAGAGAGGGATCTGCCAACATCACAACACATAGGCTCCCCCTCTATTGGACAGTTGGCTGCAATTTCACGCCAGCTCCAACACTGTCCATCACACTCTCCCACCCACATGTCCCCTCGGGCCTGAACCCGCTTATCAGCATACCCCATGTCCCCAACAGCTGGAACGCTCTTACCGCGAGAGTTCAGCGTCCGGGAACTCCGAAGTGATGACCTCTCAGACGGCTGTACCTCAGGAGGACGTGCTTGGGTGTAGCGGTCCACTATCACCTTTTCAACTCCATAATCAGGCCTGCTGACTGCAGACTCCCAACTGTATCTCCAGTCACGAACTCCCCTGGCACGGGCTGTCACCGTAACACCCAGCCGGGTAAGAATCGCCGCTTTCAACTTGGCATAGTCTTCGCTGTCCTGCTTGCTCAGGTCAGCCCAGACTTTTTGGGGTTCCCCAATCAGATAGGGTACGACCGCCATGGCCCATTCAGATAGTGGCAGATTCTCCTTCTCTGCCAGTCTCTCAAACCTAGTAAGATATACCTCCACATCATCACGAGGTGTCATTTTTCTCAAGGACCGTCTTACCGCCTTCTTTATAGCGGACAACGCCGGTGCCTTCACAACATTACTTCGGGACGCGGCACCGAAATCCTTTTTTGGTGCTGTTATCTGCTCAACAAATAACCGGTTATTCTCCTGCTGCTGCAGGAATTGCTGCTGGGCCTGCTGCATGTGCTGCTGGTGCTGCAGGCGCTGCTGCTCCATGCTTCGCTGGGCCTGCACCAGGTACTCAACGAGTTCCTCCATACTGCCGGACTCATCTGTCTCAATCACAGCAGTCTTATGTTGCATATTAACTTGCGCCATTTGTTCAAACAGCGCCTCCATGCTGTCAGATATCTCTGTCTTCACAACGGCAGACTTCAGTCAAGGCACACACACTACACAGCTTTTTTCCACAGAAAATTCAGCCTTGCTGTGCAAACACTTTTTTTTTTTTTTTTTTTCCTTTGCAAAGTCTATTAGGGCTACTGTCTCTTTAAGACTGCTCCACAAACTTTTCTTTTGCTGCTGCACATTCCACAGTCATTTTCACAACAAGTTCAGCTTTGCTGTGCATACATTTTCTCTCTGCAGACCCTATCAGGGCCACTGTCTCTCCAAGACTGCTCCAAACAGACGTTTCTGCTGACACACTTCATTTTTTTTTCTCTGCTGCTATTTCAATAGACTTCACCTTTAATGCTGTCTCTCGCCACTGTGCTGCATACACACTCCAGCACTAACTGTATCAGGCACTGCGCTGCCCGCATTCTCCACCAATTGTAAGCTTCCGGGGGGTTTAGCTCTAGGATCGCTGTCTGGGTAGACAGAATGGCACGGAAACAGTTCATTCAGACAGCAGTTTGGTGAAACTGGCCGCAACCAGTTTTATTAAAGTCCACAGCACACAGATAAAAACAAAGCATAAACAAAAGACCTGGGCTTGTCTAGCCTCTAATTACACTTAGATAGATGGCCCTCTCTATCCGGGACCCAGACTCTACCAGTCTGTGCCCAAAACAACACATATGATATATGTTACCAGTATGGAGTTTCACAGACACTCCTCCTTGTGTCTGAAGGCACCTTTGAGAGAGATCCACTCCTATTCAGCCGCTATTCACACGGACCCGCACCGAGACCACTCCTGTGTCCGGGGTCCTTCCTGCACCCAGACTGAGATAGCTCACACTCCTCTGGAGACTGCTTCCTTATGCCAGGACACCTCCCTGTGTCTGGGCTAAAGACAGCTCCCACACTCTTGGAGACACCTTCTGTGCCTGGACCCCTTGTCCAGACTGAATGAGCTCTCTGACTGTGCTCCCAAGCACCTACTTCTGGCTTCCTAATCAACACCTGAGTGGATTCAGGTCTGAGCTGCAAGCGTGTACTGAATGGCAGGTGTAGTGACCTTTCTTTACCACCAGGTTTACAAAGCCACACATTTCGCTCATACCAGTCAGCAAGGTACTTAGGTGAAATATACACCTCATTCACCACATATTCCTTCACTGTCTCACACTCTGTATATATTTCCGGAGTCACACACAGATAGCATGTATTTGTCTGTGATACCAGCCAGTACACGGTAGTGTGTGAGGAGTGTTCAACTCTATACGGTGTGGGAAAAAATGAACGCTCGGTAACTGTGCAGAAAAAAAGAATAAAAGTAGAGTTGAGAAAAACAGGTCGTTCATTTTCAAAAATTGCCGATATTCGCCAAATTCGAGTTTCAAGAAACGAAACCCGACCGTGGAGTGAGTTCGGTCACGTGTTCGGCGACCATTTTGCTGGAGTCGGTTTTCCTCTACACTTTAAGCACCTTTTCTCAGCCAATGAGCAAGGACGCAGGCTGTGGACAATGTGATGACATAGCAGGCGGCCAGCACCATCTTAGAGAAGGGCATTGCAGCGATTGGCTGGCTTTCAGTGGCGTCACAGTACATATAAAATCCCTCAGCGCCGACCGCCATTATACAACTACCGAACTCAGTGTAGGGGAAGGTTGCTGGCGGTGCATCTGAGCAGGGAGAGCGTTAGGCAGGGAATAAAAAAAAAAAATCTTCGTGCTGATAGCGATTAGCTGTACAGTGACTGTGCAGCGAGAGGGGAGGATTTTAGTGTGTGCAGCAACGCTGTTTCTTAGGCTGCATGCCTGCCAGTGACGCTGTAGAAATTGCTTATGTGGACCATCTGATCTGATTACAGGCTGCCTGCCTGTGATAAAGGGGCAATTAATTTGGTGGAGTAGCTGAGCTGCCTGCCAGTGACAGTGTACAAATTGCTTGAATGGAGCATCACATTTGATTACTAGGCTGCCTGACTATGATAAGGGGGCAATTAATTTGGTGGAGTAGTACAGCTGCCTGGCACTGACAAGTGTACAAATTGCTTGAGTGGAGCATCACATCTGATTACTAGACTGCCTGACTGTAATAAGGGGGCAATTAATTTGGTGGAATAGTACAGCTGCCTGGCACTGACAGTGTACAAATTGCTTGTGTGTACAATCAGATCTGAATACCGGCTGCCTGCCTGTGATAAAGGGGCAATTAATTTGGTGTAGTAGCTGAGCTGCCTGCCTGTGGCAGTGTACAAATTGCTTGAATGGAGCATCACATCTGAATACTAGGCTGCCTGACTGTGATAAGGGGCAAATAATTTGGTGGAGTAGCTGAGCTGCCTGGCACTGACAGTGTACAAATTGCTTGATTGGAACATCACATCTGATTACTAGGCTGCCTGACTGTGATAAAGAGGCAATTAATTTGGTGGAGTAGTACAGCTGCCTGGCACTGACAGTGTACAAATTGCTTGAGTGGAGCATCACATCTGATTACTAGGCTGCCTGACTGTGATAAGGGGGCAATTAATTTGGTGGAATAGTACAGCTGCCTAGCACTGACAGTGTACAAATTGCTTGTGTGTACCATCAGATCTGATTACAGGCTGCCTGCCTGTGATAAAGGGGCAATTAATTTGGTGTAGTAGCTGAGCTGCCTGCCTGTGGCAGTGTACAAATTGCTTGAATGGAGCATCACGTCTGATTACTAGGCTGCCTGACTGTGATAAGGGGACAATTAATTTGGTGGAGTAGTACAGCTGCCTGGCACTGACAGTGTACAAATTGCTTGATTGGAGCATCACATCTGATTACTAGGCTGCCTGACTGTGATAAAGAGGCAATTAATTTGGTGGAGTAGTACAGCTGCCTGGCACTGACAGTGTACAAATTGCTTGTGTGGACCATTAGATCTGATTACAGGCTGCCTGCCTGTGATAAAGGGGCAATTAATTTGGTGGAGTAGCTGAGCTGCCTGTAGGTAACAGTGTACAAATTGCTTGAATGGAGCATCACATCTGATTACTAGGCTGCCTGACTGTGATAAAGGGACAATTAATTTGGTGGAGTAGTACAGCTGCCTGGCACTGACAGTGTACAAATTGCTTGATTGGAGCATCACATCTGATTACTAGGCTGCCTGACTGTGATGAAGGGGCAATTAATTTGGTGGAGTAGTACAGCTGCCTGGCACTGACAGTGTACAAATTGCTTGTGTGGACGATCAGATCTCATAACAGGCTGCCTGCCTGTGATAAAGGGGCAATTAATTTGGAGGAGTAGTTGAGCTGCCTGCCAGTGACAGTCGGGTATATTTGAATGTAGGAATATCTTTGTTATTTTACAAGGCACTTTTCAGCAACTTTGTGGAACACAATAAAATTATCACTTTTGCAAAAACCATAAGTCTATAGTGTGTGCGGTGAATTTCATACCTCTATATTGACTGTGATGAAGGGGCAATTAATTTGGTGGAGTAGTACAGCTGCCTGGCACTGACAGTGTACAAATTGCTTGTGTGGACGATCAGATCTCATAACAGGCTGCCTGCCTGTGATAAAGGGCAATTAATTTGGAGGAGTAGTTGAGCTGCCTGCCAGTGACAGTGTACAAATTGCTTGAATGGAGCATCACATCTGATTACTAGGCTGCCTGACTGTGATAAGAGGCAATTAATTTGGTGGAGTAGTACAGCTGCCTGGTACTGACAGTGTACAAATTTCTTGAGTGGAGCATCACATCTGATTACTAGGCTGCATGACTGTGATAAGGGGGCAATTAATTTGGTTGAGTAGTACAGCTGCCTGACACTGACAGTGTACAAATTGCTTGTGTGGACCATCACATCCGATTACTAGGCTGCCTGACTGTGATAAAGGGGCAATTAATTTTGTGGAGTAGTACAGCTGCCTGGCACTGACAGTGTACAAATTGCTTGAGTGGAGCATCACATCTGATTACTAGGCTGTCTGACTGTGATAAGGGGGCAATTAATTTGGTCGAGTAGTACAGCTGCCTGGCACTGACAGTGTACAAATTGCTTGAATGGAGCATCACAACTGATTACTAGGCTGCCTGACTGTGATAACGGGGCAATTAATTTGTTCGAGTAGTACAGCTGCCTGGCACTGACAGTGTACAAATTGCTTGTGTTGACCATCACATCCGATTTCTAGGCTGCCTGACTGTGATAAAGAGGCAATTAATTTGGTGGAGTTGCTGAGCTGCCTGCCAGTGACAGTGTACAAATTGCTTGAATGGAGCATCACATCTGATTACTAGGCTGCCTAACTGTGATAAGGGGACAATTAATTTGGTGAAGTAGTACAGCTGCCTGGCACTGACAGTGTACAAATTGCTTGATTGGAGCATCACATCTGATTACTAGGCTGCCTGACTGTGATGAAGGGGCAGTTAATTTGGTGGAGTAGTAAAGCTGCCTGGCACTGACAGTGTACAAATTGCTTGTGTGGACGATCAGATCTCATAACAGGCTGCCTGCCTGTGATAAAGGGGCAATTAATTTGGAGGAGTAGTTGAGCTGCCTGCCAGTGACAGTGTACAAATTGCTTGAATGGAGAATCACATCTGATTACTAGGCTGCCTGACTGTGATAAGAGGCAATTAATTTGGTGGAGTAGTACAGCTGCCTGGTACTGACAGTGTACAAATTGCTTGAGTGGAGCATCACATCTGATTACTAGGCTGCCTGACTGTGATAAGGGGGCAATTAATTTGGTGGAATAGTACAGCTGCCTAGCACTGACAGTGTACAAATTGCTTGTGTGTACCATCAGATCTGATTACAGGCTGCCTGCCTGTGATAAAGGGGCAATTAATTTGGTGTAGTAGCTGAGCTGCCTGCCTGTGGCAGTGTACAAATTGCTTGAATGGAGCATCACGTCTGATTACTAGGCTGCCTGACTGTGATAAGGGGACAATTAATTTGGTGGAGTAGTACAGCTGCCTGGCACTGACAGTGTACAAATTGCTTGATTGGAGCATCACATCTGATTACTAGGCTGCCTGACTGTGATAAAGAGGCAATTAATTTGGTGGAGTAGTACAGCTGCCTGGCACTGACAGTGTACAAATTGCTTGTGTGGACCATTAGATCTGATTACAGGCTGCCTGCCTGTGATAAAGGGGCAATTAATTTGGTGGAGTAGCTGAGCTGCCTGTAGGTAACAGTGTACAAATTGCTTGAATGGAGCATCACATCTGATTACTAGGCTGCCTGACTGTGATAAAGGGACAATTAATTTGGTGGAGTAGTACAGCTGCCTGGCACTGACAGTGTACAAATTGCTTGATTGGAGCATCACATCTGATTACTAGGCTGCCTGACTGTGATGAAGGGGCAATTAATTTGGTGGAGTAGTACAGCTGCCTGGCACTGACAGTGTACAAATTGCTTGTGTGGACGATCAGATCTCATAACAGGCTGCCTGCCTGTGATAAAGGGGCAATTAATTTGGAGGAGTAGTTGAGCTGCCTGCCAGTGACAGTGTACAAATTGCTTGAATGGAGCATCACATCTGATTACTAGGCTGCCTGACTGTGATAAGAGGCAATTAATTTGGTGGAGTAGTACAGCTGCCTGGTACTGACAGTGTACAAATTTCTTGAGTGGAGCATCACATCTGATTACTAGGCTGCATGACTGTGATAAGGGGGCAATTAATTTGGTTGAGTAGTACAGCTGCCTGACACTGACAGTGTACAAATTGCTTGTGTGGACCATCACATCCGATTACTAGGCTGCCTGACTGTGATAAAGAGGCAATTAATTTTGTGGAGTAGTACAGCTGCCTGGCACTGACAGTGTACAAATTGCTTGTGTGGACCATTAGATCTGATTACAGGCTGCCTGCCTGTGATAAAGGGGCAATTAATTTGGTGGAGTAGCTGAGCTGCCTGTAGGTAACAGTGTACAAATTGCTTGAGTGGAGCATCACATCTGATTACTAGGCTGTCTGACTGTGATAAGGGGGCAATTAATTTGGTCGAGTAGTACAGCTGCCTGGCACTGACAGTGTACAAATTGCTTGAATGGAGCATCACAACTGATTACTAGGCTGCCTGACTGTGATAACGGGGCAATTAATTTGTTCGAGTAGTACAGCTGCCTGGCACTGACAGTGTACAAATTGCTTGTGTTGACCATCACATCCGATTTCTAGGCTGCCTGACTGTGATAAAGAGGCAATTAATTTGGTGGAGTAGTACAGTGCCTGGCACTGACAGTGTACAAATTGCTTTTGTGGACCATTAGATTTGATTACAGGCTGCCTGCCTGTGATAAAGGGGCAATTAATTTGGTAGAGTAGCTGAGCTGCCTGCCAGTGACAGTGTACAAATTGCTTGAATGGAGCATCACATCTGATTACTAGGCTGCCTGACAGTGATAAAGAGGCAATTAATTTGGTGGAGTTGCTGAGCTGCCTGCCAGTAACAGTGTACAAATTGCTTGAATGGAGCATCACATCTGATTACTAGGCTGCCTGACTGTGATAAGGGGACAATTAATTTGGTGGAGTAGTACAGCTGCCTGGCACTAACAGTGTACAAATTGCTTGATTGGAGCATCACATCTGATTACTAGGTGTTAGAACCCTTTTGTTAGGTTTTGTTTCAGTTTGCTGGTCACATGACCTTTTTTCCCTATTTAGTCTGGCTCCGCCCTTCTGGCTTTGCTGGACTTCATTGTATTATCTACTCTTAAGCTAGCCGGGTGCTTAGGTGCCTTACTCAGTCAGTTTTGCTTGATCTTAGGATCTCTAAGTAATTTGTTTTCTGTTTAATTATCCCTGCTACAATTTCTGTTAGGAGGTGTCCACCTTTTCTCCCAGTCCCTAGATCTTGTAGGGATTCCTCCCTCACAACTATAGGTCTTCGTTCAGACTAGCTGAGGACTTTAGCGGGTCTGGTCGCAGGATCAGGTTCCCCGTTACATCGTAGGTATCCAGCTTAGTTCTATTTTAGGGACAGAAATGCCATCTTTCCTTAGTGCTTGTAGCAGATCATAACATTAAGTCCAGCCAAGAAAAAAAAAAAATCTCTAAGGAAAGATTTTCTGTTTCCATCATGGTGTCGGTTCAGGATTTGGCTCAACGCCTGCAGGGACTCTCTCTGGAGGTGGCTGAGATCCAGCAACACGTGAGTAGTTGTTCTGGAGCACATTTCATGGAGCCAAAGGTACGTTTGTGTTGTGAATGTGTTAGAAATGAATTCTGAGCAGAAGCTCCCTCTGGTGGTTACAAACAGTACTGAACCATCCAATGAGGATTGGCAATCAGGAGTTACAGACTGGTCTTATATAAGGGAGGTTCCCTCCCATCATGGTTGCCGGTGATCAATTGTTCTTGTCTCAACTGTGGTTCCTGGTTCACTTGGAAGCTTGCTGAGTCTTGCCTCTTCTCCTGCTCTCAGATAAGATATTTTCTGTTTTCTGTTTTTGTGCTTACCATTTGCATATTTCTCTGCATTTCTGTGAGGTTAGCCAGGTCTCCCCCCCCCCGGGGGCCTTGGGCTCCTCTCAGTTCTTCTGGAGCCTCTGTTATTTGTTCATTTGCCTTTTCCAGTTTTTTCAGTGGCTGCGGCTTAGTTTTGTTACACCAGAGAACTAATTTAGGTGGTAGAGGTCGTGTGATCTCAGGTGTTTTTGCAATTAGTAGAGTTGGTATTTTTTAGGTTTTTTTTGGATTGCAGTAAGTGTCCTTCCTATCCTTTTCTGTCTTAAGATTGGGCCCCAATGTTTGCTCATACTATTTTCTGTCTGTGTCTGTAATTCCTCTTGTCTAACCGCCATTACATGTTTGGGGGCTTCCTATGTTCTTTGGGGATCTGCTCCGGGGCAGATAGCTTTCCTCTTTCTATCTTTAGGTGTAGTTAACTTCTCAGGCTGTGACGAGGCGTCTAGGACCAACGTAGGAACGCTCCACGGCTGCCTTTAGCTGTGGTGGTTAGTCAGGGTACTGCAATCCAGTAGATTCCAACCTCTCTGGTGTATTGCCGTTTTTGCCTGCTCTCCTCAGCTACCAAATCATAACAGTATCACTGGCCAAGCTGAAAATTATATGGTACTCAACAGAAGGGAAAAATAGTAAAAGGAAAAAGAAAAGAGAAAGTTGTCAAAAATTTTTTTTCTCTGTTTGTTGCATTTTTTCCCTCTTTTTCTCTGGGTGCTGAGGAGGATTATTTTTTTTTTCTCTCAAAGGAGTTTGCACAGTTGTCTGGCCGTGTGGATCAGCTTGCCACTGAAGTTCGGAGTATTGCTACCTATCTTGCAGGGTTGCCGGTTGTGGAACCTAGGATCCCCATGCCAGATTTATTTTTGGGGGATCGAGCCAAATTTCTGAATTTCAAAAATAACTGTAAGTTGTTTTTTGCCTTAAAACCTAAGTCCTCAGGGAACGCAGCACAGCAGGTTCAAATTGTCATCTCTCTCCTGCGCGGCGATCCTCAGGATTGGGCTTTTTCCCTGACACCTGGGGACCCTGTTTTGAGTAATGTTGATGCATTTTTTCTGGCTCTGGGGTTATTGTACGATGAACGTAATGTGTTATGATTTGGTAGCTGAGGAGAGCAGGCAAAAAAGGAAATACACCAGAGCAGTTGGAAACTATGAGATTGCAGTACCCTGACTAACCACCACAACTAGAGGCAGCCGTGGAGCGTTCCTACGTTGGTCCTAGACGCCTCGTCACAGCCTGAGAAACTAACTACACTTAAAGATAGAAAGAGGAAAGCTATCTGCCCCGGAGCAGATCCCCAAAGAACATAGAAAGCCCCCAAACATGTAATGGCGGTTAGACAAGAAGAAATACTGACACAGACAGAAAATAGTATGAGCAAACGTTGGGGCCCAAACTTACTAAATAGAAAAGGATAGGAAGGGCACTTACTGCAATCTCAAAAAACCCTGAAAAGCACCAACTCTACTAATTTCAAAAACACCTGAGATCACACGACCTCTACCACCTAAATTAGTTCTCTGGTGTAACCAAAAACAAAACAGCAGCCACTGAAAAAACTGGGAAAAGCAAATGTACAAACATCAGTGGCTGAACTGAACTGAGAGGGCAAAAGCCCCCAGAGGGGACCCTGAAGGCCCCCACAAAAGTGCAGGACAAAAATGCAAAAATCAAGCACAAAAACAAAAAGAAGAAAATGTCTTATCTGTTAGCAGGAGATTCAGACACGACACAGCAGGCTACCAAGGAAACAGGAATCAAGGATTGAGACCAGAACAATTGATCACCGGCAACCCTGATGGGAAGGCGACTCCCTTATATAAGACCAGTCAGTAACACCTGATTCCCAATCCTCACAATCTTCACTGGACAGTCCAGTACCGTTTGTAACCACCAGAGGGAGCTTCTGCTCAGAACTCATTTCCAGCCTATTCACAACAGTACCCCCCCCTTGAGGAGGGGTCACCGAACCCTCATTTGAGCAACCAGGTCGGTCAGGATGAGTTCTATGATACGCACGGATGAGTCTCCTAGCATGGATGTCCGAAGCAAACACCCAAGAATTGTCTTCCTGACCATAACCTCTCCATTTAACCAAATACTGGAGTTTCCGTCTAGAAAAACGAGAATTCAATATTTTCTCAACCACATACTCCAGATTGCCCTCAACCAAAACAGGGTCAGGAGGCACAGTAGTAGGAACCACTGGCTCAACAAACCTCTTCAACAAGGACTTGTGGAACACGTTATGGATCTTAAATGTCCCTGGAAGAAGCAAATGAAAAGAAACAGGATTAAGAATCTCCATGATCTTATAAGGTCCAATATAGGCTTAAATTTAGGAGATGCCACTCTCATAGGAATATTTCTTGAGGACAACCAGACCAAGTCCCCCACTTTAAACCGAGGACCATCAGTCCTATGCCGGTTAGTAAACCGCTGGGCCCTCTCCTGAGAGAGGGACAACCTCTCCACTACCTGGTCCCATATCTGTTGCATACGCTCCACAACAGAGTCAACACCTGGACAGACAGAAGCCTCCGTCTGTCCTGAAGAAAATCGAGGGTGAAACCCAGAATTACAGAAAAATGGAGACATCAAAGTGGCAGAGCTAGCCCTATTATTAAGAGCAAACTCAGCCAAAGGCAAAAAAGAGACACAGTCATCCTGATCAGCAGACACAAAGCATCTTAGATAAGTCTCCAATGTCTGGTTTGTTCTCTCAGTTTGACCATTGGTCTGAGGATGAAACGCCGAGGAGAAAGACAATTGAACACCAAGTTTAGAACAAAAGGTCCTCCAAATTCTGGAAACAAACTGGACTCCTCTGTCAGACACAATGTTCTCAGGAATGCCGTGTAAACGAACCACATGCTGAAGGAACAAAGGCACCAATTCAGAGGAGGAAGGCAACTTAGGTAATGGCACAAGATGTATCATCTTGGAAAACCTATCGCAAATCACCCAGATGACGGTCATTCTCTGAGAAACAGGGAGGTCGGAAATGAAATCCATAGAGATATGGGTCCATAGTCTCTTGGGCACAGGTAATGGCATCAACAAACCACTAGAACGAGAGCAAGGCTTGGAGCGAGAGCAAGTCCCGCAGGACTGCACAAACTCCCTGACATCACGAGACAAGGTAGACCACCAAAAGGACCGACTAACCAAGTCTCTGGTACCAAAAATTCCGGGATGACCGGCCAACGCGGAACAATGAATCTCAGACATTACACTCTTTTTCCACTGGTCCGGGACAAACAATTTCCCAACAGGGCAGCGCTCGGGCTTATCCTCCTGACACCCCTCCAGAGCCAGTCTCAAATTGGGCGAGATGGCGGAAAGAACTACACCCTCTTTCAAAATAACAGAAGGATCAGATAACTCAGGAGAGTCCACCAGGAAACTCCTCGAGAGGGCATCTGCCTTAACATTTTTAGTGCCAGGAAGAAATGAAACCACAAAATTAAAACGTGTGAAAAACAAGGCCCACCTGGCCTGTCTAGGATTAAGTCGCTTGGCAGATTCCAGATAAACTAGATTCTTATGGTCCGTAAGGACCACCACCTGATGTTTGGCTCCCTCCAGCCAATGTCTCCACTCTTCAAAAGCCCACTTCATGGCTAATAACTCCCGATTACCCACGTCATAATTACGTTCAGTGGGAGAAAATTTTCGAGAGAAAAAGGCACAAGGGTTACTTTTAGAGGCCCCTGGATCTCTTTGGGACAAAACGGCACCTGCCCCAATTTCAGAGGCATCAACCTCCACCTGAAATGGTAGAGAAACATCAGGCTGCCGTAGAACAGGAGCAGAAGTGAATCTCTGCTTAAGTTCCTGAAATGCAGAGACTGCCTCAGGAGGCCAATTCACCACATCAGAACCCTTCTTGGTCAAATCAGTTAATGGTTTAACAATAACAGAGAAATTACCAATAAATTTACGATAAAAATTGGCAAAACCCAAGAATCTTTGAAGAGCCTTTAATGAAGTAGGTTGGACCCAATCACAGATGGCCTGAACTTTGACTAGGTCCATTTCAATAACAGATGGGGACAAAATGAATCCCAGAAATGAGATCCTCTGAACGCCAAAAAGACACTTTGATCCCTTCACATACAGAGCATTCTCTCTCAAAATCTGGAACACAGTCCGAACATGTTTTACATGAGAGTCCCAGTCATTGGAAAAAATCAAGATATCATCCAAATAAACAATCAGAAATTTATCCACAAAATCCCTGAAAATGTCATTCATGAAGGTCTGGAAGACAGAAGGAGCATTAGTGAGCCCAAAGGGCATCACAAGGTACTCAAAATGCCCTTCAGGGGTATTAAATGCCGTCTTCCATTCATCCCCGTGCTTAATGCGAATAAGGTTATATGCCCCCCTGAGGTCAAGCTTGGTAAACCAAGTAGCGTTTTTCACCCTGGAAAACAGATCAGAGATCAAGGGTAAAGGATATTGATATTTCACAGTAATATTGTTCAAGAGACGATAATCAATACACGGCCTTAATGAACCATCCTTTTTGGCCACAAAGAAAAAACCGGCACCCAAGGGTGAAGAGGATGGTCTGATATGACCCTTCTCCAATGACTCCTTGATATAAGACCGCATAGCGTCATGTTCAGGTACAGACAAGTTAAAAAGGCGACCTTTAGGGAATTTACTACCAGGCACTAATTCAATAGCGCAGTCATAGCTCCTATGGGGAGGTAAGGATGCAGATTTACTTTCGCTAAACACATCAGAAAAATCAATCAAAAAGTCAGGAACATCCTGAGCCTGGGGGGAGGCAGAAAAAACAGGAGTGTTGGTATTAACACATTGGCAGCCCCAACTGGTAACAGACACAGATTTCCAATCCAAAACAGGATTATGAGACTGTAACCAAGGGAAACCCAGTACGATAATGTCATGCAGATTATACAGAACCAAAAATTTGCAACTCTCCTGATGATCAGGTTCTACCCTCATTATCACCTGAGTAGAGAACTGAGGTTTATTCTCAGCCAAAGGGGTAGAATCGATCCCCAGTAGGGGAATAGACTTCCGTAGGGGTATCAAGGGAAACCCACAACGTTTAGCAAAATCAAAATCCATCAGGTTAATAGCTGCTCCAGAATCAACAAAAGCCTGAGCAGAAAATGAGGACAGAGAGCATATCAGGGTAACAGTTAATAAAAACTTAGTCTGAACACTACCCAAGACAACTGAGCGTGCAAAACGTCTTCCCCGCTTAGGGCAGACTGAAATAGCATGAGAGGCATCACCACAGAAGAAACATAACCCATTGCGCTTTTGAAATTCATGACGCTGTGCCCCAGAAACCACTCTATCACACTGCATGGATTCAGAAGCAGGTTCACAAGGCAACATTATTCCACGCATACCTTTCCGCTCACGCAAACGTCTGTCAATTTGAATCGCTAATGACATAGAATCATTGAGACCAGAGGGAACAGGGAATCCCACCATAACATCCTTTACATTATCTGACAGTCCCTTCCGAAAAAGAGCTGCCAAAGCGTCGTCATTCCATTTGGTCAGGACTGCCCACCTACGGAATCTCTGACAGTATAACTCAGCGTCCTCAAGCCCCTGACTTAATGCCAACAAAGTTTTTTCAGCTTGATCAGTGACATTAGGCTCATCGTACAATAACCCCAAAGCCTGAAAAAACGCATCAACATTACTCAAAACAGGATCCCCAGGTGTCAGGGAAAAAGCCCAATCCTGAGGGTCGCCGCGCAGGAGAGAGATGACAATTTGAACCTGCTGCGCTGCGTTCCCTGAGGACTTAGATTTTAAGGCAAAAAACAATTTACAGTTATTTTTGAAATTCAGAAACTTAGCTCGATCCCCTAAAAACAAATCTGGCATGGGAATCCTAGGTTCCACAACAGGCAACCTAGCAAGATAGGTAGCAATACTCCGAACCTCAATGGCAAGCTGATCCACACGGCCAGACAACTGTGCAAACTCCATTGAGAGAGAAAAAAAATCCTCCTCAGCACCCAGAGATACAGAGGGAAAAAAAAATGCAACAAACAGAAAAAAAAAATAAAATCTCTGACAACTCTGACAACTTTTTTCTTTCCACAATATTTTTCCCTTCTGTGAGTACCATATAATTTTTAGTTTAGGCCGGTGATACTGTTATGATTTGGTAGCTGAGGAGAGCAGGCAAAAAAGGAAATACACCAGAGCAGTTGGAAACTATGAGATTGCAGTACCCTGACTAACCACCACAACTAGAGGCAGCCGTGGAGCGTTCCTACGTTGGTCCTAGACGCCTCGTCACAGCCTGAGAAACTAACTACACCTAAAGATAGAAAGAGGAAAGCTATCTGCCCCGGAGCAGATCCCCAAAGAACATAGAAAGCCCCCAAACATGTAATGGCGGTTAGACAAGAAGAAATACTGACACAGACAGAAAATAGTATGAGCAAACGTTGGGGCCCAAACTTACTAAATAGAAAAGGATAGGAAGGGCACTTACTGCAATCTCAAAAAACCCTGAAAAGCACCAACTCTACTAATTTCAAAAACACCTGAGATCACACGACCTCTACCACCTAAATTAGTTCTCTGGTGTAACCAAAAACAAAACAGCAGCCACTGAAAAAACTGGAAAAAGCAAATGTACAAACATCAGTGGCTGAACTGAACTGAGAGGGCAAAAGCCCCCAGAGGGGACCCTGAAGGCCCCCACAGAAGTGCAGGACAAAAATGCAAAAATCAAGCACAAAAACAAAAAGAAGAAAATGTCTTATCTGTTAGCAGGAGATTCAGACACGACACAGCAGGCTACCAAGGAAACAGGAATCAAGGATTGAGACCAGAACAATTAATCAAAGGCAACCCTGATGGGAAGGCGACTCCCTTATATAAGACCAGTCAGTAACACCTGATTCCCAATCCTCACAATCTTCACTGGACAGTCCAGTACCGTTTGTAACCACCAGAGGGAGCTTCTGCTCAGAACTCATTTCCAGCCTATTCACAACACTAATGTCACTGATCAAGCTGAAAAAACCTTGTTGGCATTAAATCAGGGGCTTGAGGACGCTGAGTTGTACTGTCAGAAATTCCGAAAGTGGGCAGTCCTGACCAAATGGAATGATGATGCTTTGGCAGCCCTTTTTCGGAAGGGTCTGTCAGAGAAAGTAAAAGTTGTTATGGTGGGTTTCCTTGCTCCCTCTGGTCTCAATGATTCTATGTCATTAGCGATTCAAATTGACAGACGTTTGCGTGAGCGCAGAGGTATGCGTGAGATAGTGTTGCCTTGTGAGCCAGTTTCTGAGCCCATGCAGTGTGATAGAGTGGCTTCTGGGGCACAGCATCATGAGTTTCAAAAACGCAATGGGTTATGTTTCTACTGTGGTGATGCCTCTCATGCTATTTCAGTCTGCCCTAAGCGGGGAAGACGTTTTGCACGCTCAGTTGTCTTGGGTAGTGTTCAGACTAAATTTCTGTTGACTGTTACCCTGATTTGCTCCCTGTCCACATTTTCTGCTCAGGCTTTTGTTGATTCGGGAGCAGCTATTAACCTGATGGATTTTGATTTTGCTAAACGTTGTGGGTTTCCCTTGATACCCCTACGGAAGTCTATTCCCCTACTGGGGATTGATTCTACCCCTTTGGCTGAGAATAAACCCCAGTTCTCTACTCAGGTGATAATGAGGGTTGAAACTGATCATCAGGAGAGTTGCAAATTTTTGGTGCTGTATAATCTGCATGACATTATTGTACTAGGTTTCCCTTGGTTACAGTCTCATAATCCTGTTTTGGATTGGAAATCTGTGTCTGTAACTAGTTGGGGCTGCCAATGTGTTAATGCCAACACTCCTGTTTTTTCTGCCTCTCCCCAGGCTCAGGATGTTCCTGACTTTTTGACTGATTCTTCTGATGTGTTTAGCGAAAGTAAATCTGCATCCTTGCCCCCCCATAGGAGCTATGACTGTGCTATTGAATTAGTGCCTGGTAGTAAATTCTCTAAAGGTCGCCTTTTTAACTTGTATGTACCTGAACATGACGCTATGTGGTCTTATATCAAGGAGTCATTGGAGAAGGGTCATATCAGACCATCCTCTTCACCCTTGGGTGCCGGTTTTTTCTTTGTGGCCAAAAAGGATGGTTCATTAAGGCCGTGTATTGATTATCATCTCTTGAACAATATCACTGTGAAATATCAATATCCGTTACCCTTGATTTCTGACCTGTTTTCCACGGTGAAAAGTGCTACTTGGTTTACCAAACTTGACCTCAGGGGGGCGTATAACCTTATTCGCATTAAGCACGGGGATGAATGGAAGACGGCATTTAATACCCCAGAGGGGCATTTTGAGTACCTAGTGATGCCCTTTGGGCTCACTAATGCTCCTTCCGTCTTCCAGTCCTTCATGAATGACATTTTCAGGGATTTTGTGGATAAATTTCTGATTGTTTATTTGGATGATATCTTGATTTTTTCCAATGACTGGGACTCTCATGTGAAACATGTTCTGACTGTGTTTCAGATTTTGAGAGAGAATGCTCTGTATGTGAAGGGATCAAAGTGTCTTTTTGGCGTACAGAGGATCTCATTTCTGGGATTCATTTTATCCCCATCTGTTATTGAAATGGACCCGGTCAAGGTTCAGGCCATCTGTGATTGGGTCCAACCTACTTCATTAAAGGCTCTTCAGAGATTCTTGGGTTTTGCTAATTTTTATCGTAAATTTATTGGTAATTTCTCTGTTATTGTTAAACCATTGACTGATTTGACCAAAAAGGGTTCTGATGTGGTGAATTGGCCTCCTGAGGCACTCTCTGCGTTTCAGGAACTTAAGCAGAGATTCACTTCTGCTCCTGTTCTACGGCAGCCTGATGTTTCTCTGCCATTTCAGGTGGAGGTTGATGCCTCTGAAATTGGGGCAGGTGCCGTTTTGTCCCAAAGAGATCCAAAGACCTCTAAAAGTAACTCTTGTGCCTTTTTCTCTCGAAAATTTTCTCCAACTGAACGTAATTATGACGTGGGTAATCGGGAGTTATTGGCCATGAAGTGGGCTTTTGAAGAGTGGAGACATTGGCTGGAGGGAGCCAAACATCAGGTGGTGGTCCTCACGGACCATAAGAATCTGGTTTATCTGGAATCAGCCAAGCGACTTAATCCTAGACAGGCCAGGTGGGCCTTGTTTTTCACACGTTTTAATTTTGTGGTTTCCTTTCTTCCGGGCACTAAGAATGTTAAGGCGGATGCCCTCTCGAGGAGTTTCCCTGCGGATTCTCCTGAGTTATCTGATCCTGCTGTTATTTTGAAAGAGGGTGTAGTTCTTTCCGCCATCTCGCCCAATTTGAGACTGGCTCTGGAAGGGTGTCAGGAGGATAAACCAGAGCGCTGCCCTATTGGGAAATTGTTTGTCCCAGACCAGTGGAAAAAGAGTGTGATGTCTGAGATTCATTGTTCCGCGTTGGCCGGTCATCCCGGAATTTTTGGTACCAGAGACTTGGTTAGTCGGTCCTTTTGGTGGCCTACTTTGTCTCGTGACGTCAGGGAATTTGTGCAGTCCTGTGGGACTTGCTCTCGCTTCAAGCCTTGCTCTCGCTCTAGTGGTTTGCTGATGCCATTGCCTGTGCCCAAGAGACCATTGACCCATATCTCTATGTTTTTCATTTCCGACCTCCCTGTTTCTCAGAGAATGACCGTTATCTGGGTGATTTGTGTTAGGTTTTCCAAAATGATACATCTTGTGCCATTACCTAAGTTGCCTTCCTCCTCCGAATTGGTGCCTTTGTTCCTTCAGCACGTGGTTCGGTTACACGGCATTCCTGAGAACATTGTGTCGGACAGAGGAGTCCAGTTTGTTTCCAGATTTTGGAGGACTTTTTGTTCTAAACTTGGTGTTCAATTGTCTTTCTCCTCGGCTTTTCTTCCTCAGACCAATGGACAAACTGAGAGAACAAACCAGACATTGGAGACTAATCTGAAATGCTTTGTGTCTGCTGATCAAGATGACTGGGTCTCTTTTTTGCCTTTAGCTGAGTTTGCTCTTAATAATAGGGCTAGCTCTGCCACTTTGATGTCTCCATTTTTCTGCAATTTTGGGTTTCACCCTCAATTTTCTTCGGGACAGACGGAGGCTTCTGTCAGTCCAGGTGTTGATTCTGTTGTGGAGCGTATGCAGCAGATTTGGGACCAGGTAGTGGAGAGGTTGTCCCTCTCTCAGGAGAGGACCCAGCGGTTTGCCAAATGGCATAGGTCTGATGGTCCTCGGTTTGAAGTGGGGGACTTGGTCTGGTTGTTCTCAAGAAATATCCCTATGAGAGTTGCATCTCCTAAGTTTAACTCCTTACTGCCATCAACGTACTATCCCGTCCATGATACCTGGGCCTGTATGACCATGGACGGGATAGTACGTCTCGTGCGATCGGACGCGCTCCCGGGGGAGCGCAGCCGATCGCGGCCGGGTGTCAGCTGACTATCACAGCTGACACCCGGCACTATGTGTCAGGAGCGGTCACAGAGCGCTCCCGGCACATTAACCCTTGGCACACCACGATCAAACATGATTGCGGTGTACTGGGGGCACAGGGGAGGATCGCGCAGGGAGGGGGCTCCCTGCGCGCTCCCCTGAGACCCTCATAGCAGCGCGATGTGTCGCGCTGTTCCAAGGGTCCTTCCTCCCTGCAGGACCCCGGATCCAAGATGTCGCCGGGGTCCATCCGGGTCCTGCAGGGAGGCAGCTTCCTCAGTGCCTGCTGAGAGCAGTCACTGAGAAGCCTGCAGCGATGCCAGAGCGATCGCTGGTGTGACAGTGTGCTATGCACACTGTCACACCAGCGATCTGCTAAAATACAGTGATGTCCCACCCTGGGACAAAGTAAAAAAGTTAAAAAAATAAAAATAAAATTTTTTTTAAAAAATCATAAAAAAATTTATATATATTCCCCAATAAATTCATTATTTCCTGTAAATAAAAAAAACAAAACAATAAAAGTACACATATTTGGTATCGCCGCGTCCGTAACAACCCCCCTATAAAACTGTCCCACTAGTTAACCCCTTTAGTGAACCTCTTAAAAAAAAAAAAAAAGCAAAGCAAAAAATCAATGCTTTATCATCATACCGCCAAACAAAAAGTGGAATAACACGCGATCAAAAAGACGGATATAAATAAGCATGGTACTGCTGAAAATGTCATCTTGTCCCGCAAAAAATGAGCTGTGATACAGCATCATCAGCGAAAAAATAAAAAAGTTATAGCTTGTAGAATAAAGCGATGCAAAAATATTTTTTTATATAAAATTGTTTTTATTGTATAAAAGCGCCAAAACATAAAAAAATTACATAAATGAGATATCGCCGTAATCGTACTGACCCGAAGAATAATACTACTTGATCAATTTTACCACACGCGGAACGGTATAAACGCCTCCCCCAAAAGAATTTCATGAATTGCTGATTTTTGTTCATTCTAACCTCCCAAAAATCAAAATAAAAAGCGATCAAAAAATGTCACATACTCAAAAATAGTACCAGTCAAAACATCACCTCGTCACGCAAAAAATAAGACCTCACATGAATCTGTGGGCCAAAATATACAAAAATTATAGCTCTCAAAATGTGGTGATGCAAAAACTATTTTTTGCAATAAAAAGCGTCTTTTAGCGTGACAGCTGCCAATCATAAAACCCGCTATAAATAGTAAATCAAACCCCCCTTTATCACCCCCTTAGTTAGGGAAAAATAATAAAATTAAAAAAAATATTTATTTCCATTTTCCCATTAGGGTTAGGGTTGCGGCTAAAGTTAGGGTTAGGGTTGGCGCTAAAGTTAGGATTAGGGTTAGGGTTGGGATTAGGGTTATGGGTGTGTTAGGGTTAGGTTTGTGGTTAGGGTTGGGACTAGGGTTAGGGGTGTGTTGGGGTTAGGGTTGGAGTTAGAATTGGGGGGTTTCCACTGTTTAGGCACATCAGAGGCTCTCCAAATGCAACATGGCGTCCAATCTCAATTCCAGCCAATTTTGTTTGGAAAAAGTCAAATGGTGCTCCTTCCATTCCGAGCTCTGCTGTGCGCCCAAACAGTGGTTCCCCCCCACATATGGGGTATCAGCGTACTCAGGACAAATAGGACATCAACTTTTGTGGTCCAATTTCTCCTGTTACCCTTGGGAAAATAAAAAATTAGTGACTAAAAGATAATTTTTGTGGGAAAAAAATAGGATTTTTTATTTTCATGCTCGGGCATTATAAACTTGTGTGAAGCACTTGGGGGTTCAAAGTGCTCACCAAAGATCTAGATAAGCTCCTTAGGGGGTCTAGTTTCCAAAATGGAGTCACTTGTGGGGGTTTCCACTGTTTAGGCACATCTGGGGCACTGCAAATGGAACATGACCCCATCAACGTCTGCATTCCAAAACGTTACTACTTCCTTTCCAAGCCCTGTCGTGCGCCCAAACAGTTTCCCCCCCCACATATGGGGTATCAGCGTATGCAGGACAAATTGGACAACAACTTTGGGGTCCAATTTCCTTGGGAAAAATCAAAAATTTGGGACTAAAAAATCATTTTTGTGGAAAATTGTTTTTTTTATTTTTCAGACCCAGGCATTATAAACTTTTGTGAAACACTTGGGGGTTCAAAGTGCTCACAACAGATCTAGATAAGTTCCTTAGGGGGTCTAGTTTCCAAAATGGTGTCACTTGTGGGGGGTTTCCACTGTTTAGGCATATCAGGGGCACTCCAAACACGACATGGCGTCCAATCTCAATTCCAGCCAATTTTAGTTTGAAAAAGTCAAACGGCGCTCATTCCCTTACGAGCTCTGCCGTGTGCACAAACAGTGGTTTTCCTCCACATATTAGCTATTGGCGTACTCAGGAGAAATTGCACAACAACTTTATCTGTCCATTTGCTTCTTTTACCCTTGTGAAAATAAAAAAAAAGTTTGTAATAGATCATTTTTGTGGCTAAAAAGTTAAATATTCATTTTTTCCTTCCACGTTGCTTCAGCTGCTGTGAAGCACCTGAAGGGTTAATAAACTTCTTGAATGTGGTTTTGAGTACCTTGAGGGGTGCAGTTTTTAGAATGGTGTCACTTTTGGGTATTTTCTGCTATATAGATCCCTCAAAGTGACTTCAAATATGAGGTGGTCCCTAAAAAAATGGCTTTGTAAATTTTGTTGTAAAAATGAGAAATCGCTGGTCAACTTTTAACCCTTATAATTTCCTAAGAAAAAAAAATTTGGTTCCAAAATAGTGCTGATGTAAAGTAGACATGTGGGAAATGTTATTTCTTAACTATTTTGTGTGACATATTTCTCTGTTTTAAGGGAATAAAAATTCAAAGTTTGAAAATTGCAAAATTTTCAAAATTTTCGCCATATTTGCGTTTTTTTCAAAAATAAACGCAAGGTATATCGAAGTAATTTTACCACTAACGTGAAGTACATTATGTCACGAGAAAACAATCTCAGAATCGCGAAGATCCATTGAAGCGTTCCAGAGTTATAATCTCATAAAGAGACAGTGATCAGAATTGTAAAAATTGGCCCGGTCATTAACGTGCAAACCACCCTTGGGGGTTAAGGGGATAAGCCTAGGTTCATTGGACCTTATAAGATCATGGAGATTTTTAATCCTGTTTCCTTTCGTTTACTTCTTCCAGGGACATTTAAGATCCATAACGTGTTCCACAAGTCCTTATTGAAGAGGTTTGTCGAGCCAGTGGTTCCTATGGCTGCGCCTCCTGACCCTGTTTTGGTTGAGGGCAATCTGAAGTATGTGGTTGAGAAAATATTGGATTCTTGTTTTTCTAGACGGAAACTTCAGTATTTGGTTAAGTGGAGAGGTTATGAATTATTGGGTGTTTGCTTCGGACATCCATGCTAGTAGACTGATCCGTGCGTATCACAGAGCTCATCTTGACCGACCTGGTTGCCCAAATGAGGGTTCGGTGACCCCTCCTCAAGGGGGGGTACTGTTGTGAATGTGTTAGAAATGAATTCTGAGCAGAAGCTCCCTCTGGTGGTTACAAACAGTACTGAACCATCCAATGAGAATTGGCAATCAGGAGTTACAGACTGGTCTTATATAAGGGAGGTTCCCTCCCATCATGGTTGCCGGTGATCAATTGTTCTTGTCTCAACTGTGGTTCCTGGTTCACTTGGAAGCTTGCTGAGTCTTGCCTCTTCTCCTGCTCTCAGATAAGATATTTTCTGTTTTCTGTTTTTGTGCTTACCATTTGCATATTTCTCTGCTTTTATGTGAGGTTAGCCAGGTCTTCCCCCCCGGGGGCCTTGGGCTCCTCTCAGTTCTTCTGGAGCCTCTGTTATTTGTTCATTTGCTATTTCCAGTTTTTTCAGTGGCTGCGGCTTAGTTTTGTTACACCAGAGAACTAATTTAGGTGGTAGAGGTCGTGTGATCTCAGGTGTTTTTGCAATTAGTAGAGTTGGTATTTTTTAGGGTTTTTTTGATTGCAGTAAGTGTCCTTCCTATCCTTTTCTGTCTTAAGATTGGGCCCCAATGTTTGCTCATACTATTTTCTGTCTGTGTCTGTATTTCCTCTTGTCTAACTGCCATTACATGTTTGGGGGCTTCCTATGTTCTTTGGGGATCTGCTCCAGGGCAGATAGCTTTCCTCTTTCTATCTTTAGGTGTAGTTAACCTCTCAGGCTGTGACGAGGCGTCTAGGACCAACGTAGGAACGCTCCACGGCTGCCTTTAGCTGTGGTGGTTAGTCAGGGTACTGCAATCCAGTAGATTCCAACCTCTCTGGTGTATTGCCGTTTTTGCCTGCTCTCCTCAGCTACCAAATCATAACACGTTTGTCTGATTTATTTTTTGGTGAACAACAAGATTTTTTTTCTTTTAAAAATGCTTGCTTGTTGTATTTCCGTTTGAGACCCAGATCCTCTGGTGATGAATCACAGCGCATAGGGTTCATAATGTCACTTTTGCGCAAAGAACCTCAGGACTGGGCCTTTTCTCTGCAGCCTAGTGATCCATGCTTTAGATCAGTGGATAGTTTTTTTTCTGCTTTGGGGTTATTGTATGACGATCCTGATCGTGTTTCATCAGCTGAGACATAATTGAGACGTTTGAGACAGAGATCAGGTAATGTGGAAAAATTTTGTACTCACTTCCGAAGGTGGTCCACTCAGGTGGGTGGAACGATTCAGCTTTGAAAAGTTTATTTCTTGCAGGTTAAGTGAAAGGGTTAAATATTTGCTGATTGCTTTTCCTATACCTGGTAACTTGCAAGAGGCTATGCAATTAGCCATACGGGTGGATAGGAGACTGCGTGCAAGGGTTAATGAGAGTAAATCTGCCTTGTCAGCTCCAAGTCTGGAGAGGGACTGTACTGACATTGGAGAGCCGATGGAAATTGGAGCAAAGGCACCTCACTCTCAGGAAAAAGACCGCAGATTTGCTGAAGGTTTGTGTTTCTATTGTGGCAAATCTAAGCATTTTATTAAGAACTGTGCGCTTCGAATGAATAAAGAGAAAAAAAAAATGAGGTCAGTTTCGCCCGTATAGCTTGTTTAAACAATAAAGGTGTCTTTCTTTCTGCTACCACTGCTGTTGAGGAGGAATTAATGGAGTTTCGGGTATTTGTGGATTGTGGTTCAACTCTCAATGTGATTGATGGGAAATTTTTGGAAAAACTAAAATTAAAACCCAAACTTCTGTCTTCCCCTATTAATGTGGTTTCTGTGGATGGTTCTCCCTTGAAAAATGTTACTCACCATATCTGTGAATTTCCTCTTACTATTAATGGTGTTCATCAAGAGAAATTGGATTTGGTAGTTTTGAATAATTTGCCCTCACCGGTGATTTTGGGATTACCTTGGTTAAAATTGCACAATCCGGTACTGGATTGGTCTACCAATGAAATTAAGTCCTGGAGTCCTAATTGTTATGACAAGTGTTGTAACGGGCGTATTGCTGCTGTAGTTAAGGGGGAGTTACCTGTACCTATTCAGGATTTTTGGAAAGTTTTTTCTGATAAGGAATCGCAGGTATTGCCTCCTCATAGAGATTATGATTGTGCAATTGAATTTGTCCCTGGAGTTACTCTTCCTAAAAGTCGTTTATTTAATTTGACTATTCCTGAGAGAAAGGCTTTGGAGGAATACATACAGACAAGCTTGGCCGCAGGTCACATTAGGCCTTCTAAGTCTCCTGTGGCGGTTGGATTTTTTTTGTTAAAAAAAAGGACGGCGGTTTACGGCCTTGTCTAGACTTTCGTGAGATTAATAAGATTACTGTACGCAATCCTTACCCACTGCCATTGATTCCTGATTTGTTTAACCAGTTAGTGGGGGCCAAGTAGTTCTCGAAAATTGATCTTCGGGGGGCATACAATTTGTTGCGCATGAAGGAGGGGGATGAATGGAAGACTGCGTTTAACACTCCACTGGGTCATTTTGAGAATCTGGTCATGCCTTTTGGGCTTTCCAGTGCTCCGGCATTTTTTCAGAATCTTATTAATGACATCCTTAGACCTTTGATCGGCAGAAGTGTGGTTGTGTATTTGGATGACATTTTGATTTATTCACCGGATTTGGAGTCTCATTGGAGGAGTGTGCGTGAAGTATTACAGTTACTGAGTGATAATTCACTTTTTGCCAAGCTAGAAAAATGTGAGTTCGCTGTACAGAGACTTAGTTTTTTGGGCTACATTGTCTCCAGTGAAGGTTTTGAGATGGACCCGGTGAAAGTGCAAGCTGTGCAGGATTGGCCTAGACCTATTGGTGTGAAATCAATACAGAGGTTTTTGGGGTTCGCCAATTATTATAGAAAATTCATTAAAAATTTTTCTGTGATTGCCAAACCTCTGACCGATCTCACCAGGAAAGGTGCTGATGCGGTTCAGTGGACTACTGAGGCCATTGAGGCTTTTGTGTTGCTAAAGGAGAAGTTCAGCTCTGCTCCCATCCTTACACAGACTGATGTGACTAAACCATTTTTGGTTGAGGTTGATGCTTCTTCTGTGGGGGTCGGTGTTGTGTTGTCTCAGGAAAAGACGGATGGAGTACATCCCTGTGCTTTTTTTTCAAAGAAATTTTCTGAGTCTGAACTAAATTATGATATTGGTAATCGGGAATTTTTGGCAATTAAACTCGCATTTGAACACTGGCGTCATTTTTTGGAGGGAGCGGAATTTCCCGTTCAAGTCTTCACCGATCATAAAAATTTGGTCTACCTTGATGCTGCCAAACGCTTGAATGCCCGTCAGGCTAGGTGGGCACTGTTTTTCTCGCGGTCTAATTTTACCGTTACTTACATCCCAGGTACTAAAAATGTTAAAGCTGATGCTTTGTCTCGCAGCTTTTCTCCTATGGTGGGTACTGAGGAGGAGGAAAACATTTTGCAAGAGGGGGTTGTTATTGCTGTTTTGGACTCTGTGTTGGAAGATGAGATTCTTAAAGCACAGGAGAATGCCCCATCTAACACGCCGCATAGGAGGTTGTTTGTGCCTGGTACCCTGAGGAGAGATTTGTTTGTTGAATGTCATGACTCTCGGTTGGCAGGTCATCCTGGAATGTCTGAGACCAAGAGACTTGTGGGTCGCAGCTTTTGGTGGCCTGGACGGCAGAAGGAAGTCATTAAGTGGGTGCGTCAATGCACTGTGTGTGCTAGATCTAAGTCTTCTCATACTCCTGCTGCGAGGTTGCTTTGCCCTCTGGAGGTCCCTAGTGCACCTTGGACACATTTGGCTATGGACTTTTGTTACTGACCTTCCCCCCCTCTGAGGGTTTCACTGTCATCTGGGTGGTCGTGGACCGTTTTAGCAAGATGTGTCACTTGGTTCCTTTCATCAAACTGCCCTGCGCTAAGACTCTCGCTAAGGCCTTTGTCAAGGAAATTGTCAGACTACATGGCATTCCTACTGACATTGTTTCTGATAGGGGACCTCAGTTCGTGGCTCGTTTTTGGCGCGCCTTTTGTGACAGGTTGGGAGTTCATTTGTCGTTTTCATCCGGATATCATCCTGAGTCAAATGGCCAGACAGAAAAGAAAAACCAGGATGTTGAGCAGTTCTTGCGTTGTTTTGTGACTGATAATCAAGAGGGGTGGTCTGAGTTTCTGCCACTTGCTGAGTTTGCTCTTAACAACCATACATCCTCTTCTGCTGGTTGTTCGTCTTTTTTTGTTGTACTGGGAGACATCCATCGTTTGGGTCATTTTCCAAGTTGGTATCGGCTGTACCTGAAGAGGATAATATTTCTGGTGTTTTGGAGAGAGTTTGGACTGATGTGCGTGGTAATCTTCAGGAGGCTAACCAAAGATCCAAAGTGTATTTTGATAGAAAACGACAAGAGGTTTTGTTTGCTATTGGTGACATGGTTTGGTTGTCCTCTAAGAATCTGTGCTTGAGGATTCCGTCTAAGAAATTGGGTCCCAAGTTTGTAGGGCCCTTTAAGGTGCTTCAGGTTATTAACCAATCTGCTGTTAAGTTGGAGCTTCCTACCTCCTGGAAGATTAATCCGGTGTTTCATATTTCTCTCTTGAAAAAAGCTGAGGTCTCAGATGGAGACGTCTCGGCCACTGTTCCCCTGGTGGTGGAGGACGGGCAATATGAGATTTCCCGCATCCTAAATTCTAGACGGTATAGAGGGAGTTTGCAGTACCTCGTCGCTTGGAAGGGTTATGGACCCGAGGATAACTCATGGGTGAGGGCAGATGATGTTTCTGCGTCTAGACTTGTCAGAGCGTTTCATAAGAGGTTTCCGGATAAGTCTAAGTCCTAGGGGATCCGGAGGATCCTCTTAGAAGGGAGGGTACTGTTAGAACCCTCTTATTTGGTTTTGTTTCAGTTTGCTGGTCACATGACCTTTTTTCCCTATTTAGTCTGGCTCCGCCCTTCTGGCTTTGCTGGACTTCATTGTATTATCTACTCTTAAGCTAGCCAGGTGCTTAGGTGCCTTAATCAGTCAGTTTTGCTTGATCTTATGATCTCTAAGTAATTTGTTTTCTGTTTAATTATCCCTGCTACAATTTCTGTTAGGAGGTGTCCACCTTTTCTCCCAGTCCCTAGATCTTGTAGGGATTCCTCCCTCGCAACTTATAGGTCTTCGTTCAGACTAGCTGAGGACTTTAGCGGGTCTGGTCGCCGGATCAGGTTCCCCGTTACATCGTAGGGATCCAGCTTAGTTCTATTGTAGGGACAGAATTCCCATCTTTCCTTAGTGCTTGTAGCAGATCATAACACTAGGCTGCCTGACTGTGATAAAGGGGCAATTAATTTGGTGGAGTAGTACAGCTGCCTGGCACTGACAGTGTACAAATTGCTTGTGTGGACTATCAGATCTCATAACAGGCTGCCTGCCTGTGATAAAGGGGCAATTAATTTGGTGGAGTAGTTGAGCTACCTGCCAGTGACAGTGTACAAATTGCTTGAATGGAGCATCACATCTGATTACTAGGCTGCCTGACTGTGATAAGGGGCAATTAATTTGGTGGAGTAGTACAGCTGCCTGGCACTGACAGTGTACAAATTGTTTGAGTGGAGCATCACATCTGATTACTAGGCTGCTGACTGTGATAAGGGGGCAATTAATTTGGTCGAGTAGTACAGCTGCCTGGCACTGACAGTGTACAAATTGCTTGTGTGGACCATCACATCCGATTACTAGGCTGCCTGACTGTGATAAAGGGGCAATTAATTTGGTGGAGTAGAACAACTGCCTGGCACTGACAGTGTACAAATTGCTTGAGTGGAGCATCACATCTGATTAATAGGCTGCTTGACTGTGATAAGGGGGCAATTAATTTGGTGGCGTAGTACAGCTGCCTGGCACTGACAGTGTACAAATTGCTTGTGTTGACCATCACATCCGATTTCTAGGCTGCCTGACTGTGATAAAGGGACAATTAATTTTGTGGAGTAGTACCGCTGCCAGGCACTGACAGTGTACAAATTGCTTGAGTGGAGCATCACATCTGATTACTAGGCTGCCTTACTGTGATAAGGTGCCAATTAATTTGGTGGAGAAGCACAGCTCACTGCCACTGACAGTGTACAAATTGCTTGGGTGGAGCATCACATCTGATTTCTGAATTCTACTGTAATCCATAGTGAGCCTGTGACAGTCTGTGTGTTACTCCGCAAATATATAAGGAGATTAAAATTTTTCACCTTTACCGTATACAGCTGTACGCTTCTCATACTTTAATATATATCTTCTGTGATTTTGGCAACATTTACACAAACATGAGGAAGTATGGAGGAAGAGGTCGAGGACGTGGTGGTGATGGGCCACCTGTTACTGATGGTGGTGGTGGTGTTGCATCTGCTGCTAGTGCCAAAAGCACAATAGCACCTAACAAAGGAGTTGTTGAGCCTGCATCATCGTCAGGCTCCAGAAGGCCTGGAAGGCTCCCTTTTCTGGAAGTAGGTAAACCGCTTTTAAAGCCTGAGCTTCAGGAAAAGGTTTTGGCTTACATTGCCGAAGCTGCTCCAAGCTCTATTGCCTCCTCTACTGATATTTCAAAATTTGCAACCACTGACTCATCAGTGCAGCCTTCTGGTCCGGACCAACCACTTTCCTTGGCTCCTTTACCCCCACAACAAGTGAAGGATGCGTCAACCCACACTTCAGATTACACCATGGAGCTCTTTTCACATACCATGCCTGGGTTATTAAGTCAAATGCCTCATTCCCCAGTCCAAGATGAATCTGACATTGAGTGCACTGATGCACAGCCACTGCTAGATGACTGTGCTGCCCCATTGAAGTCTACTGCGCCACAATGTGACCCTGCTGAAACTCATGTGCCCCTTCCCGCATACTGTACCACCTTAGATGGTGACAGAGGACGGTGCAGATGAAATTGAAGAGAAGGTAATGGATAACCCAGTTGTTGACCCAGATTGGCATGTAGTGGTGGAAGAGGGTGCCACTGGCAGTAGCTCAGAAGAGGAGAAGGATCTGCAGAAGTTATAGAGATCGCATCGGGGTTTATCTGGCAGGCATGTACGAGTCCCAAAAGGTCTTAAAAAAAATAAAGTTGCAGGGATGGTTGGCCTGACGGTCAAATTACCAGAGCGTGCAAGGCCTGAAAATGTATACCATAGTAGGAAGAGTGCAGTGTGGCACTTTTTTGAACAAAATCCTACCAATGGGGCTAAGGTTGTCTGTATAAAGTGCCTAAGAACCTTTAGCAGAGGGAAAAATCTCAAAAATTCGAACACCAGTTGCATGCTTAGACATTTAGTGAACATGCACATGCAAGCGTGGAAGGAGTACAAAAACTCAGATAGCACATGTGCACTGGCTCCTACTCAAGTTAGCCAGCAACGCTCCATTGCTTCCCCCACTGTAAGACCACCAGTTGGCACACCACCAGCAACAAAGCAGTGAGGGAATCACTATGTTTAAGCCACAAAAAACTTCATCTAGGCCTTCACCACCACCACCACCATCACCATCAACAACCCACTCTCAGTCCCTCATGTCCACCGATAGTTCCAGCAGATGCAGCTTTCAAGTCCAGCTCACCCTAGCAGAAGCTCTGAGTAGGAAAAGAAAGTACTCAGCCTCTCATCCTCGTACACAGAGTTTGAACGCCTGCATTGCAAAACTGATCTCATTAGAGATGATGCTCTTCCGTTTGGTTGAAAGCGCATCGTTCAGAGAACTCATGACCTACGCTGTCCCACGCTATGACATACCCAGTCGCCACTTTTTTTGAGAAAAGCCATCCCTGCCCTCCACCAGTATGTGAAAGACCGCATTGTCCATGCACTGCAGCAATCAGTGAGTGGAAAGGTGCACCTCACAACAGATGCATGGGCCAGTAGGCATGGCCAGGGCCGTTATGTGTCCATAACTGCGCACTGGGTTATTGTGGTGGATGCAGGGTCCACAGAGGACGGTGGTGGCGGGACAGTGCTGCCTAGCCCATGTTATAGGCAACAGTTGGCTGTAGGCGTTGGCCCCCCCTCCTCCTCCTCCTCCAGAAGTGAAAGCTCATCAGCAGAGCGCAGATGCACGAGCACTCCATCCGCCACTGGCAGAGTTGCACACGAGGTGTCCCACTGTAAGGTTCTTTGTCTCTGTTGACATGTTCCTTGAAACTCAGTTTTTCCGTCGGCCATTTTGCTTTCTGTCTTTCTGCAGCTCTTGCCCTCAGTTAATATGGAGTTTCCAGTTTTCATGTTCCCACCCTGATTCTTCCCTCTTGCTTCTTAAGCAGCCTCAGCTGAACAATCAGTGCTCCTGAATCAAGCCTCAGTCAGTCTGTGACCTGACTCCTGAAACCTTGGACTTGTACTCCAGCTATTCCCTACTGAGGAACCTTGGAACACTTTTGGACTCTGGAAACCTGCTGTTTGGTGAATCCATGTTTGCAGAGGAATTACGGTACAGAGAAGAGATCCTGAACCTGCTTTGGAGATTTATTGTAGTGCTTGAAGTTACTCTGGCCTGCTGTGTCTCCTGTCGCTGTTCCTGCAAACTGTGTGAACTTTTCAGCTTGCTTGTATGAAGTAATACAAGTCATTTCATTTCAACCTGTCTCCTGTGTTTTCCTCGCACCCAAGCACAAGATGCTATAGGAACTGTACACTATACATGACACCCACTATCGAACAGCTAGTGGTAAGCTTCAGCAGGCTGTTTTACAAATGATGTGTTTGGGCGACAAGAGACACACCGCTGATGTACTGTCCCAATACTTGCATCGAGAAACAGAGACATGACTGGGAAGCATACATCTTGAGCCAGGCAAAGTAGTCTGTTATGTTTTGGTAGCTGAGGAGAATAAGCAAAAACGGCAATACACCAGAGAGGCTGGAACCTTTTGGATTGCAGTAACCTGAACTAACCACACAACTAGAGGTAGCCGTGGAGCGTTCCTACGTTGATCCTAGACGCATCGTCACAGCCTGAGAGCTAACTACATCTAAAGGCAGAAAGATGAAAGCTATCTGCCCCGGAGCAGATCCCCAAAGAAAATAGAAAGCCCCCAAACATGTAATGGCAGTTAGACAAGAAGAAGCACGGACACAGACAGAAAATAGAATGAGCAAACGCTGGGGCCCAATCTGTCTAGAAAGAAACCAATCTGTCTAGAAAGAAAAGTACAGGAAAGGATACTCACTGCAATCCAAAAAAAACCCTAAAAAATACCAACTCTTCTGATTGCAAAAACACCTGAGATCACACGATCTCTACCACCTAAATCAGTTCTCTGGTGTAACAAAACTAAGCCTCAGCCACTGAAAAAACAGGAAAAAGCAAATGAACAAACAACGGTGGCTCCAGATAAACTGAGAGGAGCACAAGCCCCCGGAGGGGACCTGGCTGACCTCCACAGAAGTGCAGGGAACAATGCAAAAAGCAAGCACAAAAATAAAAGCAGAAAATATCTTATCTGATAGCACAAGATGCAGGCAAGACTCAGCAAACTTCCAAATGAACCAGGAAAACACATTGAGACAAGAACAATTGATCACCGGCAACCATCATGGGAGGGAACCTCCCTTAAATCAGACCAGTCTGAGATCCCAGATTGCCATTCCTCGCTGAAAGGTTCAGTACTGTCTGTAACCACCAGAGGGAGCCTCTGCTCAGAAACCATCTCTAGCACATTCATAACAGTACCTCCCCTTGAGGAGGGATCACCAAACCCTCACTTGTGAAACCAGATCGATCAGGATGAGCTCGGTGATAGGCACGGATCAGTCTCCTAGCATGGATGTCCGAAGCAAACACCCAAGAATTGTCCTCCTGACCATAACCTCTCCACTTAACCAAATACTGGAGTTTCTGTCTAGAAAAACGAGAATCCAATATTTTCTCAACCACATACTCCAGATTGTCCTCAACCAAAACAGGGTCAGGAGGCGCAGCCATAGGAACCACTGGCTCGACAAACCTCTTCAATAAGGACTTGTGGAACACGTTATGGATCTTAAATGTCCCTGGAAGAAGCAAATGGATGTCATGGGTGCATCGCCACGAAGATTGTCGCGATTGCACATTCTGACTTCTCGCAGCTGAGTTGCTGTTTCTTTGTGTTTGGTAATGAGGGAGTTAATTTTACCTAGCTCTTTGCTAAGACTAGGTCCAGCCTCGCCCGGCTGCTTTTGATTATGTTCTAATTAGCTTCCTTTATATAGCTGCCAGTCTGCTGGTTAGATGCCGGTGAAAGCATTCATACAGACTGCAGATAGGATCGGTTCTGAGAAGACTTAAGCTAAGAGCTCTTTTGTTGTTTCTCCTCACCTTGCTTATAGTTTATCTCCTAGACCTTTGGTGTTCCCTCTGTGTTTTAATGTTGTATGCAAGACAGTATTTACTTTATCCCCTGTCTGTCTCGTTTGTCTATACTGTTTGTTAACCTTTACCTGTCCATTCCCTATGGTGGTAATCAGGGTCCTTCTAAGGACTAGATTACAGTGGTCAGGGATTTATAGGAGACAGGGTTTACGCTGGTGGCCTGGCCTCTGTACCATTAACAGTACCTCCAGGTAGAGGGACTAGTCAGGACCCCAGTTTAGGGTCAGCATAGACCCCGGTCCACCTCTAGCCAGAGACAGCGTGAAAAGGATTCAGTATTGACCCACAGGATATTATGTCAGGTAATACTATGCTATATATACATGTTAATGTTACCTATTTATATGTTATATAGAATATTGTCCCACTTGATAGATTACTGACATTATATATTTATACATCTGCTAGACAGCGTGACATTTTCACCGGCCAAACTATAGATTCTCCCCAGCTACCATGGATCCAGTAGCCCAGCTTGCCCTGCAGTTGCAGAAATTGTCCATGGAGTTTACGGACATTAAGTCCAAGGTTTTGTCCCCCCCGGAGCAAACCAGATCTGAACCTAAGGTTGCTCTCCCGGACAGGTTCACTGGTGGGCGGGACAAATTTTTTACCTTCCGGGAGGCATGTAAATTGTACTTTCGGCTACGGCCTCGGTCATCGGGGAGTGAGGAGCAGAGGGTGGGAATTGTCATCTCGCTCTTACAATGGGACCCTCAATCCTGGGCGTTCTCTCTTCCTCCGGGCTCCCCGGCCCTCCAGTCAGTAGATCGATTTTTTGCTGCCCTGGGGCTGGTGTATGATGACCCGGATCGGGTCTCCCTTGCTGAAACGAAGTTACGTAGGATACAGCAGGGAGATCGTCCGGCGGAGGAATTTTCTTCTGAGTTCCGTAGATGGGCCACAGATACTCAGTGGAATGACCCAGCTCTTAGGAGCCAGTTTTGTCAAGGGTTATCTGACAAATTAAAAGATGTTTTGGCTCAGTATGATTCTCCTCCTTCACTGGAGGCTGCTATGGCCCTTGCTATTCGTATTGATAGACGGCTTCGGGGGAGGTGCGAGGTAACTCCACCCCTGTTATTACTCCACCCACTACTAAAGTCCCTTATATGGAGGTTCCCCTGGTCTGTTCTGAGGAACCTATGCAGTTGGGTGGGACATCATTTTGTAGGAGGGAATCGGCGGTGCGCCGCAAGACAAGAAGGTGTTTCTTCTGCGGGAGAGAGGGACATTTTGTTGGGGGGTGTCCCTCCCGTGCCTCATTGAGCAAAAAAGTCACCGAAAAACTGTTAATCCCAGGTTGTGTGGTGGACGACAACCTGGGAGTAGGTATTTCGTCCCCAGGTCCGTCTCAATTTCTCGTGCCTGCGGAGGTGGTGGTTGGTGCGAGAGTTGAGAGGATTTCTGTTCTTCTTGATAGTGGGTCTGGGGCTAATATGGTGGACGCTCGGTTTGCCCAGGTGCAAGGTATGCAACTGAGTGTATTGGCCAAACCGATCCCTATACTTTCTATTGACGCCAGACCTCTCGGTCAAGGTAGCTTTGTACAAGCTGTTCATAACATAGACCTTCGAGTAGGGGCAATACATAAAGAACAGTTGTCTTGTTATGTGTTGGAGGGTCTTCCTACTCCTATTGTGTTGGGACTTCCCTGGTTGGCTAAACATAACCCAGTGATTGATTGGCAATCCAGAAAGATAAGCCAGTGGGGTGAATTTTGCAAGAATAACTGCATGAACACGGTCATCGGTGCGGTCGTGCCTAGGACTTTGCCTCCTTTTCTGGAGGACTTTGGGGAGATGTTCTCAGAGGAGGGGTGTCAAAAGTTACCTCCTCATCGCACGTATGACTGCTCAATAAAATTGCTTCCTGATGCCTTATCTCGTAGTTTCCCAGGGGCCGGAAAGACGGATGACCCGGTTCCTATCCTTCAGGAAGGAGTGGTGGTGTCGGCTGTGTGCTCTGAGCTTGAGGAGGAGGTGTTGGAGGCTCAGGGGACGCCCCTGTAGGACCTCCAGGGAAACTGTTTGTTCCTAATCAGTTAAGACAAAAAGTTATCGAGGCACATCATAGTTCTGCTTTAGCAGGACATCCAGGGAGTAAAGCAACTGTGGATCTCCTTTCTCGCCGGTTTTGGTGGCCTAACTTAAATAAAGAGGTAATAACTTTTGTCGCGTCCTGTGGAGTTTGTGCTCGCTCTAAGACCCCACATACCCGTCCATCTGGGGTTCCTGAGGAGGAACGATTCTCGTCGTCACTTGCTTCAGTTTGGAGAGGAGTGCTGAATGGTCTGAGTGCTATGGGGAACTGTTTCAAGTGGAGGTCTGATAGGAGGAGAGTGTCTGGTCCGGACCTAGGTGTGAACGATCTGGTGTGGTTGTCTACCAAGAATATAAAACGCAAAGTTCCCTCCTGGAAACTGGGTCCCAGGTTCATCGGTCCATACAGGATCAGTTCTATAATTAATCCTGTGGCATTTCGTCTGGACCTCCCTCCTACGTTTAAAATCCATAATGTATTCCACAAATCGTTGCTTAAGAGGTACGTGGCGCCAGTTATACCGTCACTTCTACCTCCTCCTCCAGTGGTGGTCAATGGTAACTTAGAATTTCAAGTGTTGAAGATCATTGACTCACGTCTGAATCGCCGGTCCCTTCAGTATTTGGTTCATTGGAAGGGATATGGTCCTGAGGAGAGGACGTGGGTCTCTGCGTCTGAGATTAACGCAGATCGATTGGTTCGGACCTTCCACACGACTTACCCGGACAGACCTGGCCCTGAGGGTCCGGAGGCCCCTCGTAGAAGGGGGGGTACTGTCATGGGTGCATCGCCACGAAGATTGTCGCGATTGCACATTCTGACTTCTCGCAGCTGAGTTGCTGTTTCTTTGTGTTTGGTAATGAGGGAGTTAATTTTACCTAGCTCTTTGCTAAGACTAGGTCCAGCCTCGCCCGGCTGCTTTTGATTATGTTCTAATTAGCTTCCTTTATATAGCTGCCAGTCTGCTGGTTAGATGCCGGTGAAAGCATTCATACAGACTGCAGATAGGATCGGTTCTGAGAAGACTTAAGCTAAGAGCTCTTTTGTTGTTTCTCCTCACCTTGCTTATAGTTTATCTCCTAGACCTTTGGTGTTCCCTCTGTGTTTTAATGTTGTATGCAAGACAGTATTTACTTTATCCCCTGTCTGTCTCGTTTGTCTATACTGTTTGTTAACCTTTACCTGTCCATTCCCTATGGTGGTAATCAGGGTCCTTCTAAGGACTAGATTACAGTGGTCAGGGATTTATAGGAGACAGGGTTTACGCTGGTGGCCTGGACCTCTGTACCATTAACAGTACCTCCAGGTAGAGGGACTAGTCAGGACCCCAGTTTAGGGTCAGCATAGACCCCGGTCCACCTCTAGCCAGAGACAGCGTGAAAAGGATTCAGTATTGACCCACAGGATATTATGTCAGGTAATACTATGCTATATATACATGTTAATGTTACCTATTTATATGTTATATAGAATGTTGTCCCACTTGATAGATTACTGACATTATATATTTATACATCTGCTAGACAGCGTGACAATGGAAGGAAACAGGATTAAGAATCTCCATGATCTTATAAGGTCCAATGAACCTATGGCAAAAGTCATACACCTGACAAATACTATTGAGAATTCTGCTATTAGAAGTGAAGGGGAAGAACAAAGACAAAAAAATCTACATAATAAAAATATTGGAGGAAGAGAAACCAATCACAAACTAAAATGTTTCTATACAAATGCACAAAGCATGGGCAACAAACAAGGAGAATTGGAACTACTAACGCAGGAGAAGAAGTATGATGTCATTGGAATCACTGAGACTTGGTTGGACAATACCCATGATTGGAATACAGGGCTAGAAGGATACAACTTATTTGCAAGAAACAGACTTGATAAAAGAGGAGGAGGTGTCGCATTGTATGTTAGAAAAGCGTATATCTGCACAGAGATTGACGCTTCAGAGACTGGGAGTTCTGTGGAAACTGTTTGGGTAAGAATACAAGGACAGAACAATGGAAAGGACACCATTGTAGGCATTTACTACAGACCACCTATGCAAGCTGAAGATATGGATGAACTCTTTATGCATCAAATAGCCAAGTTCTCCAAAAAATATGACATAGTGGTCATGGGAGATTTCCACTATCCAGACATTTGTTGGGAATCTCTCTCAGGCAAAACTAACAGGTCAAGGAAATTGCTATCCTCTCTTGCTGACAACTTTATCTTCCAAAACGTAGGGGAGAAAACAAGGAGATCTGCTACCTTGGATCTAATCCTTTGTAAGCTTTTCAGGGGATATAGCTCTGAGATCGCCGTCCGGGTAGACGGAATGGCATAGAAACAGTTCATTCAGAGACAGCAGTTCTGGTAAAAACTGGCCGCAACCAGCTTTATTAAAGTCCACAGCAAACAGATAAAACAAATCATAAACATAAGACCTGGGCTTGTCTAGCCACTTACTACACTTAGATAGATTTCCCTATCTATCCGGGTCCCGACTCTAACAGCCTGGGCCAAAACAACACATATGTTCAGCATTTGCCAGCATGGAGTTTCACAGAGTCTCCTCCTTGTGTCTGAAGGCACCTTCAACGTCCAGACTTGAGAGAGCTCCCCTCCTATTCAGCAGCTATCCGCATGGATTCTCACAGAGACTACTCCTGTGTCCGGGGTACATCGAGCACCCAGACTATGACAGCTCATACTCCTGGAGACTGCTTCTTGTGCCTGGACTCCTTGTCCAGACTAAGCGAGCTCCCTGACTGTGTTTGCAGACACCTACTTCTGGTCTCCTAATTAACACCTGAGTAGTTTCAGGCCTGAGCTGCAAGTGTGTAATGAATGTAAGGTGTAGTGACCTTTCTCTACCACTAGGTTTACAAAGCCATACATTTCCTTTATACCAGTCAGCAAAGTACCTAGGTGAAATGTACACCCCATTCATCACACATACCCTCACTGTCTCACATATCCCCCCCCTCTTCTCCAGACCGGAGGGCTGGTCATCCAGACCGGAGGGCTGGTTAACAATCCAAAAGAGACAGTGAACTCTGGACCAGTCATGGCCCTCATCAGCTTCATCTTCAGTATTTTCATTTGTATCTTCACCTGAACCATAGCCAACATGAGCTTTCTCTTCATCTGAAGCATCCGTACTACCCTGTACCCTCCCAGGCCTATGCTCTCTGCGGGCCTCGGGTCTCCTGCATGGTTTCATCTTGACCTTAGTGCCAGACTCAGTTTCGGTATAGTGCCTCCTCAGAGAAGTACGACCAGGCACGTCAGAACACCTCTGCTGATTCTTCTTCTTAAATATCGGTTGACTCATAAAGTCTATTTCACAGACCTTAAGCTCCTCTGCTATGGTCTCTGACCATTTTAAGCTACACTGTTCAAATGATTGGGACTGTAGAAGGAGCAGAACGTTTTTCTTTTGCAGTACACATAATTCATCCGCTAAGTCTCCAGCTGAATTGTAATGTTCTACCGTGACAACAGCATTCTTATATAGAGCCTTAGACTTATTGAGCAGCATTTGCTCTTGTAACGAAGAGATTCCCTGTATTCTTCCTTTTACTTCATTGACTTTCTCACGAAGATGCTCATGGCTTTCATCACACTCCATCACAGTTTGGAGTTTTTTCTGAGAAGTAATCAATTCATCTGGTACCTGTTGGACGTCCTTTATGTCTTCGGCCCCTTCTTCAGGCTCTTCTGGTAGAACATGCTCAGAAGCCCTACCGTCAGTCTTACATTCTACCTCTTCAGGCACATCATTATGATATCCAATATCTCCATTTATTTCAACTTTCAAGTTCTCCTTG